>OLKM01000436.1:189253-254253 GCA_900291075.1 Melanogrammus aeglefinus
CTCCAGGACTCCCGCCGGAGCACTAGCCTGGCTCCGCCCGTCTGTCTAAGAACAATGATGTTAAAGTCAGTTCTCGTTGACGGACATCTTCACGCACGGGGTTTGGTTTGTTTACAGCCTGCGCTCAATGTGATTCCCGGCCAAACGTTAGCGATTGGTTATGGGAGATCCAGACTGGCACTGGGCAGATCCAGTGAGTTAACGGTTGTCAATTGAGTAGGTCCATAATCTCTGTGCAAATGAAATGAAGTACGAATGTTGGACCAGGCTACCGGAGCACCCGGAGTGTTCTAGAATATTTACAGAACACGGCCAAAGGCTGTGTGCGCCTCGCCATTGCGATATATCCACTGTAAACAGAGCGCATGGTACCGTGGCCGCAAGCTGCTCAGGGCTACACCCCCACCCTCCTCCTTGACCCGCCTCTCTCCTCCTCATTTGCATTAAAGCTACAGACACCAAAACGGCGCGTTTGGGGAAAGCTCAACGTGCGACTGGCTCGTAGTGGCTGTAATTCTGCATCACGGCTGAATTTCGGGAACGTCTTCAAATACTGTGTTAGGGGCCCACTAATATCTATATTAAAGCATCCATAAAGTAACATGCCATGGGACCTTTAAGAAGACTCACTTTAAATTGTAATACATAACACAAGGCCTATGCCTGCCTATTTTTGCATAGGCATACATTTCAGAAACAAATACCATATTTACATGCCTTTAAAGATCCCGGATCACTGCAAATTGTCAGTTTTTTAAGAACTCAACCCCTATAGCATGTCTGTTTGTTATTACTCCAGCAATTTTCCAACGGAACATTTCCCCTAATTGTTTCCATTATCGAGCAGGAGCCTCTTCAAAGAAAAGGCTGATGGTCCATGATTGGTAGTTTACTTTCATCTGTCTTAAAAAAAAAATACATGAAGGAAATTCATAGGAAAGTTTAATAAATGCACCTTTCTTTTTAATTCCTAAATCGTATCTCTATAAGCTCCTGCTGATGTGATGGTGTCGCAGACTTGTGTTTGTTTAATGAATCATTCTGATTTCACCGAGCACCGCAATGTTATTATAAGCCTCTCTCGGTCTAGGCAACAAAAAAAAAGACATGTTGGGACAAAGTAAGACAAATAAAGTGGTATTGCTATAGGAATAGTTCCCAGGTATGCAAGCGCCAGAATAGGAAAATACCATGCGGAGGCACGCGATGACATCATACATTTAGGTGTCTTTGAGGTTGTTAATACCAGAGCCTGTATTTATATAACTTGTATTGTCTTGTTAAACTTGTAGAATCACTTATTAGTGAGTGTGTGTGTGTGTGTGTGTGTGTGTGTGTGTGTGTGTGTGTGTGTGTGTGTGTGTGTGTGTGTGTGTGTGTGTGTGTGTGTGTGTGTGTGTGTGTGTGTGTGTGTGTGTGTGTGTGTGTGTGTGTGTGTGTGTGTGTGTGTGTGTGTTTTGTAAATTGTGTACATATATTATATATGTGTTTGTGTGTGTGTGTGTGTGTGTGTGTGTGTGTGTGTGTGTGTGTGTGTGTGTGTTGTGTGTGTGGTGTCTGTGTGTGTGTGTGTGTGTTCTGTGTCTGTGTGTGTGAGTGCATGTGTGTGTGTTTGTTTGTTTGTGGTGTGTGTGTGTGTGTGTGTGTGTGTGTGTGTGTGTGTGTGTGTGTGTGTGTGTGTGTGTGTGTGTGTGTGTGTGTGTGTGTGTGTGTGTGTGTGTGTGTGTGTGTGTGTGTGTTTTCTCCTGCCGATTTTACTCTACAGTTATCCTGGGGAAATACGAGGCGTCACTATTTTGCATGAGCCTGGCATATAAAAATAAGTACTCTGCCCTTGGCCCACAAAAACGGCGCTTCTGAAAGTGTACCTCGATCACGTATGCACAGGTGTGCCCTTGTGTCCCCCTGGGAACGCTTGCACCACCATCCTGGCAACTGCTTCTATAGCAGAGCACTGACAAAGCTTTTAAAGTCCTAATCTATTAATTCCTTTCATTTGTTTTTGTTTTCACAAATGGGTCCAGTCCGATGTATCCTCTTCTCGCATTATTTAGGACAGGATAAATTGCGCCCTTGGGCGATTCAGGAATTACATTTAAATATGCGCAGCGTTGAGGCTGTATGTGTTTAATTACGCTTGGGGCTGAGTTGTGTATTCTAAGTGTGGGCCTTCTTTAAACTGAATATTCGATGACTTCAGAGTCTTCAGACAAACACGGTCAGGAATTAGTCCTGGAATGTGTGTGCGTTGTTAAAACAACAGTTCCGTCTCTGTCAAAAAAAGGCAGAGGTTTCTGTTGTTGTTGACTTTTTGAGGGATGGTTCAGCGATGCCCTGAGCGTCGCGTCAGAGAGTGGAATGAGTACAAAAGGCCAAACGCCCCGTGTGAAGCACAGTAACTCACATATAACTCACAAAAAACTCACAAACAAAAACAATGTTGTAAGGGCATCAGGTCAAGTTTTCCCTGATGAACCACAACTTTTATTTCTGTCAGAAATCATGTCATAGATTGAGCCATTACTGTATGAAATATGACAATTTAGTTTGGCGGTATTGTTCCACTCTATTCTGGTCCTTCCTGCTGTAGTATTCAAAGCAGGACATAGAGATGTCAGATACTGAATACCAACCGCATTCCAACATTTGACAAGATGCTACTCAGCACACTTTTTCTCACAGTGTGTGTGTTTCAGAGCAAAGTTCTTAAATTGACCACCAATCAGTGTAGGGCAGTAGACAGCTGATGGGGCACTTAACTTTCCAGAGCTAGCTACGTCCATTTAATGGGGTTTTAAAAACCGGCCACAGAACACCCAAAAAACTCTCTTGTTCCTAACTCTATTGTTACGAAAACCATTTCATTTGAGCTGTTGGAAGATACAGTGACAGCTACCCTTGATAAGTAGGGTCAACATACCATTTGTTACTTGACTTGACTGCCAAAAAATGCAGACATGCAGCAAAAATAGGTCAATCAAACCAGGAAATCACTACCTTGTGTTTCCTTACACGCAAGTGCATAATTGAAGCTTCCAAACTATTTTTGTCTATCTTTTGTTATAAATGATTATATTGTCTGATGCAGTCAAATGTAAATACTTGAAAATAATGAATAAAGAATAATGAAAATAACAAATGACTCAAAGAATGTTGTCGGTATACCTGCCAGGTTAACTTTATCTTTGGAACACATATCAGACAGACGAGAAAAAAGCTTTGTCATCTTAAAAGGACTCGCTGAAAATAAAATTGCTTCACTGCTTGGGGCTAACAGTTCTAGTCAGGACAGTAAGATAAAGTTGCGTAAAATCCACGGCTAGGACATCCCACGCCTCAAACCCACCCATACCCCAGCCACCCACCCACAGCCCACCCTAGTGCCCCGCCTCCCCCCTCCACCCTTTGAAACAGCACCAGCTCCTGTTCTGTCTTCAGCACAATCTCAGGCAGTCCTGAATGGAGAGCACCTCAGACCATGTGCAATAAGTTGTGAAGTCGGAGTGAGCAGCAGGAGACCTTGAGGAGCATGAGAGCGCCAAGAATGTCCAGGACCACACCACTGCTGTAGCTTGTGAAGTTCTCTCTCGGGGAATTAGCTTCAAAAACGAGCAACAGGAGCTTACTGGAGGGACTCGGAGCAACTGTCATGAAGTTCATGTAGAAAACGGAACCCCCTTTGACATAGTTTGGGGTATTTTCTTTGTTGATTTATTTGAGACATTCTTATTTGTATTCATTCACATTCTCTAACCGGAGACTCCAAAGCTTGGAAGGAGTTGGACATTTGTGGGAGAGAACACACTAAGAACCCCTGACCCAGCAACGCTCTCAGGTGAGTTATGCGGCGCACGATAAACGAGAAGTTTCAAACGGCCGTGCTTGTTGAAGCACGCTGCGGGAACTTCTGTCTGAGTCCGTCCGACGTACCTGCTTTTCCATCACCTTTTCCCCCCTCATTCTCCTTCTCCCTGGCTCTCTCTCTTTCTCAGCAGGCGGTTGGAGGTCATGTTCCCTCTACTGAAGTGGTTGGTTCTGCTGTGTGGAATGCGCACGCTTGTTGCGCAGGAGCTCCATGAAGAGCGCGAGGAGATAGTGGTGTCCACCCGGGGAAGGGTCAAACTGCCCACGGCCAACGCTATCCCTCAAAATGGAGAATGTGAGTCTTTTGACTAAACCTTGTTGCTAGGTCAAGTTGGAGGGAGTTAGGGGCAGGGAGGGGGTGAACTCAGGTGACACTTTTTTGAAGACTTGCATCCAAAGTTTATATTCTGACTGTAATGCACTGTTTTGTTGTGGAACATTCCAACAAAAAAAAAGGTTGCTTTTTATCTTCAAGTGTGTAAAGTGACTCCTCCCCAGATGGTGGGTTCCTTGGACTTGAGTTCATCGTGGCTATAGGGTTTTTTCCAGAACCATCTATCTCTTGTCATAACCATTAAATTCCTGGTGACCCCCAAATGTGTTAATCCCTCTGGGATTCTGTATCCTTGGGCACATTCTGTCGATGGAAAATGTCTTCCACCTGTAGATAAATGTGATTGATGCCCTGCCCAACACCTTTCCACACCTTTCAGATGTGGAAAGTTTGGCTTGATTCATGGACGTGTGGAGCAATCCCTTAATTAAAATGTGGTCAAAGCTAGCAATTGATAAATACATCATCCAAAAGAAAAAAAAACTTCAATGCTCTGAATGGATCCAAATACTTTATTCTTCCATGGGAGGTTCAAAGTTCAAACAAAAGTCTCAACCCTCCTGCAGAGGAAATATGCACAGGTCATTTCCTGCTTTTAAAATGTCCCCTGGCTATCCAGCGATGGAACCAAAAAAACAAATCACATGCATGTTGGTCTTTGTAGTCTTGATCCCAGACAATGTGTGTAGCAGCAGATCATTGGAAGTTTCCATCTGGGGCAGGAAATATACGATAGGTCCTCTTTGTTCTGAGTAGATGGTCATGACCGGGGTTCAAAGGGTTGAAGTGAATGAAATGTGTCTCCAAGCTACAAGGACTCCAAAGGCAGGTCCAGGTTCAGGTCTCGGATCAAGCCTGAATGAATTATTCATGCCATTTAAAAAAAAAAAAACGTATCCAATGATGTGCAGACAATGTGTGTGTGGTGTATGTGGCAATGTGTGTTGTCCCGCATTTGCTCACCTGTTCTTCTCCTTCCTCATCCTCCATTTTTTAATCCTTAACCTCACCTTCATCATGCACTCCCTCATTGTCCTCCTCTTGCTTTGTCTCCGCTTCCTCCTCCTCTTCACGTGATCTTCCTCCCTCCTCTCCATCCTCCTCTTCATCCTCCCTCCTCGTCATCCTCCTCTTCTTCTTCATCCTCCTCTCCTTCTTCACCATCTTCATCATATTGTTCCTCTCCTGTGTCCTCTTCCCCCTTCCCCCTCTCCCTCCTCCAACCCCCCACTCCTCCTCCTCCCCCCCCTCCTCCCTTCCCCCCCTCCCTCCCAACAGTGCTCGGCGGCGAGGACTGCGGCGTGGAGGTGGCCTTCCTGGTGGACAGCTCGGAGAGCGCCAAGGAGCACCACGCTCAGGAGAAGCGGCTGGCCACCGATGTGGCCGAGCGGCTGCAGGGCGTGCGGCTGGCGTCGGGCCGCGGTGTGTCCTCCAGGGCCGCCTTGCTGCAGTACAGCAGCCACGTGATCGTTGAGCAGACCTTCGCGCAGTGGCGCGGCGTGCAGGACTTCAAGGCGCGCATCGCCCCGATCGTGTACATCGGTCACGGCACCTACGCCACGTACGCCATCACCAACCTGACGCGGCTCTACCTGGAGGAGTCTCCGGTGGCCAGCATCAAGGTGGCCATCCTGCTGTACGACGGCAGCTCCCACCCCCGCAACCCGGACATCCTGGCGGCGGTGGCGGACGCCAAGAACCAGGGCGTGCGCTTCTTCACCATCGGTATCACGCCGCAAGCCAACGAGGTGGCGAACGTGGGCATGCTGCGGCAGATTGCCAGCTCGCCCGCCACGCGCTACCTCCACAACCTGCAGGACCGCGGGATCGTGGACAAGGTGGTCAAGGAGATTGTGAGTAGGAAATCGAGTCAAAAACAAAAGCCAGGTTTCGATTGGTGGTATAGCATGTGGGGACGTCAGCTGACACCGGTTTGAGCCAATCAGAAACATCTACATGCTCATCCACATTCACCTACTCCCCATTCCCCCTTTTCTTCCTCACATTCTACCTCCTCATCCTCCCGTTCAACCTCAACCTTCTCCTCCTCTACAAGCCCCTCCCCCTCTTCTTCCTCCTCCTCTTCCTCCATCACGCCCTCTCCTCCTCCACCTTCATCCTCCACCCTGTCCCTTCCACATCCTCCCCTCCTCATCCTCCCCTTCAGCCTCCGCCTTCTCCTCCTCGACCACCTCTACCACAAAAAACGTCAAAAAAGTCCAAACGAAAGCCAGGTTTTGATTGGTGGAACCAATGGAATGTGGTAACGTCAGCTGACACCGGTTTGAGCCACACACTTTCACACTGACCCACACACAGACTTTCCCACAGACAGATATCCACATGCACCATTAAAACATTGCCGCTTGTAGGTGTATCATAAAGTCAGGGCAGGAAACAAATGTAAATAAAATCCCAGGCCGGCGGGTATGAGATACACCCAGACGGGAACATCTGCTCCGGGTTACAGAAAAAATTCTGTAGTTTATTTGGTACAGTAGGGGAGGGGGTGAGCTTAAATGAACCAGGCAAGACTGGACACGCACGACACATAGTTAAATAATCCCCTACCGCGGCTCCCTGTTGGCACAGGCTGTGAGGAAAAAACACACCTCGATATGAGATCCACCGAAGAAGGTTAAGCTATTACTTTTACCTATTTTGCATATTTGGGTGAGTGCTTCTGCACATTTACGTTCACGGCCGTTTAGCAATCGGATCATTAGCAACCGGATAGGATGAGATAATGCACCATCCCGACACTAACACACCTCTGTTGATGAGGCCTGGAGCTATCCATGTTCGGTCTTAGAGCGCCTTACTTGAAGGTTTGCATCCAGCTCAGAGCAAGTGAATGGGGGGTAGAAACATATTGCCTTTCATGCTTTTTGCAGGTGTGAGTGCACAATTGTCCACAGGTGTCCCCAGCTGATGGGACTCTGGGTTTGAAACCAATGTCCAACCACCTAACTTCCCCCACTGTGAGACGTTTATCTGAATGAAAGTGTCTCACTAAAGTCTTGCTAGTCAGAGCAGACAGTGTTTCACGCTGTGTGAGGCGGATATTAAAACGCCAAATACGCAACAAGGTTGAAATACTGCTTTCAACTCGCTGGACTCCCTCATCACACACCCCCTATCGCTGTGTTCTTCTGGCAGTCTCACGCGAGCATCAAACGCACGTCGTCAAAGCCATACGTCTGTGTACGTGCTGAGGGGGGCCCCGGGCCGGCATAAGATCTCGTCTCGTCTGCCTAAAGAGGCCCCCGGGGGCCTAACTTGTATCGAGTGTTTCCTGAGAGTTTCCACGGCATCTCCATAGAGAGAACCCACAGACCTCTGGTGGCGACAGACTGAAAGCCAATCCCCGGGTCGGAGGAAATGTTCAACGTTTTTGAGGGACCATTCCTTCAATGGCTGGTTGTCCTCCATGTGTTTTGTGTTTGGCCGGCCCGGGGATGGAATTCTTCTGTTATTACATCTTCTTCTGGGGCTTTCATGTCCGCAGACAAAAGATGGGCGAGCGGTATGAACAGAGACATGTAACATGGCTAATCTGAAGTGGTTTCAGTGTCTGCTGGAAGGGAGAGAGACTGAGGGAGGGAGGGGCAGTGTGTGTGGAGGTTCTAAATTAGTTTATGGTTATTAGCGTCTACTGTATTGTTTCGCAGTCTTCTTTTCTTGTTATTGTTGTGACAAAATAAAGGCGTGGTGTCGGAATATAACGCCGTGAGTCAAACGTCTCAAAGTGAGACGTTTGTTTTGAGTATGTTTCTCGCTTAAAAACGAACAACACATCGATCGCCGCGTGCGAGACCTCAAAAACAGGACAGAAGTGGCGGCACAGGCCCTCTCTGAGTCAAGCCATCTGGTTATTGCTCTGGCGTCGCTGTGAGACGAGCCTTCATGTCTGACGGCCGATCTTAACTCTGACCCTTCTTTTGTGTTTCTCTCTTTTCCAGACCCAGCTGGCCGAGGACGGGGTAAGTGTCTCTGCTCTCCCGTACGCTTTGATCCACCACCCGTAGGGTCAGGGCTTACGCTGCTAACTTTGTCCCTCTCGTGTCTCCCTACCCTTTCAAGTGTCCGGTCGCCAAGAGCCAGTGCGCGTGTCAGAAGGGCGAGAGGGGCCCCGTCGGTCCCGCGGTAACTACACACGCTTTTTCTTTTTTATTTGATGTTGATTTTTCAATTTCGTTTTAACAGAATTTAATTGCTATCGTGATTTTTTGTGTGGTTGATTTAATAAGTGTGTTATCTTGATATTTGAGTCAATTTATAGTTTATCTGGATTGTTTTTCCATCATTCCTTTCACCCTACCGCACACACACACAAAGTCACATCGTAACCGTCTGTGAAAACCACACATAATCTTCTGAAGTCGCTATAAGACACAATCACTGCCAGCATGTCTGCTTTGAAGATGTGGAGGGGAGCAGTGCGAGCAACAAAAGCCCCCTTGATAATTGCGTATGTAATTGCCGGATTTCTTGTAAGAAGTTGGAAGTGAGGAGTAGGGGTGGGGGAGGGGGGAGGGGGGAATAAATTGCTTGATGTTTCCAGTTGATGAAGTTCACACGCTATATGCAGACAGCAAACCTTGTGTACAGAACTGGGCCGCAGACAAGACATGTTGGGAGTGGGCAAGGCACAATTTGTGGCATCACAAGTCAATTTACCCAATAACAATCCACCTATGTTGGGGTTTCCAAATGACCAAAACATAGCAGACATAGCAGTTATTAGTTAAGTTTAGACCGTTTTATTTTGGTCTTTTTACTTTACGAATATGGTTTCACTCTTATTTCATACGTTTCCTTTATCCTCTGAACAAAGTTTCTCACCATGTTTAGAGGCGGCCATGTTGTTTTATGACCTGTAAGGGGAGCAAGAGTGACTCTGTAGCTGAGTGTAGTAGTACTAGTAGTAGTAGTACTAGTAGTAGTAGTGAGTGTAGTAGTACGGCAGTGCTTAGATGTGCTCCTGACAGGATGGGAAGAGGTAATGAACCTCGTAAAGCCCTAATGGCAATGCATAAGTCTCCCTATATGTCCTATCTAATATCATGTCAAACATATGGAGTAAAAAACACCAACACTAAGACACAACTTATAATACACACATACACATACACACACACACACACACAGAGGAAACAACATACATATAATCACACACAGAAAAACCACACACACACGCACACACCAACGCACGCACACACACACACAGACACACACACACAACCCATACAAACGCATACACACACACAATCCAAAACAAACAAAACAAAGGTTGTGGGTGGCTTCTTAGAGCAGTGTGTCTGGGTTTGGATTGTATCCCCGTGTGTTTCTGCTTGTATTAATAATGGATGTTTAAATGTCACCGTCATGGCGGACTCCACAGGGCAAGAAGGGGCGTTCAGGCGAAGATGGAACCCCAGGTATCAAAGGTTTTAAGGTACTACGTCATGTCGTTGTTTCGAATGTATACATTATCGTATTTGTGAGGCCGTCTTTGAGTGTCCTGCTGAATGTTGACCTTTTGACCCCAGGGAGAGAGCGGACTTAGCGGACTTCCTGGTCGCGACGGCTCCGAGGTGAGAACAAGTATAAATATATAAATAAATCCTGCGCTCGTGACTATGAAACCAAAATAGATATTTAAGAATCTGAGTCCATTGTTGTTTGCTAAAAAGTTCTTTGCTCAAAGCTTCTGTGGTGTTTTTGATTGCTGTCGGATTGCCCACTCATTGCTCTCTCTGTTTTTTGTTGTGTCACCACAGGGGAAATCCGGCTACAAAGGAGAGAAGGTGTGCTGTCGACTCTATTCAAGATACTTTAAATATTTGTTTGCGTGTTTGTTTTTTTTGCTTTGAGTCCACACAGTTCCTCTGATTCCCGGAAAAACATGTAGATAACTTTGAGGAGACGAGGAGAGGAAGCTTGGAAGATTCTAGACTTTAAAGGGCTGGCGTTATTGGATGGTAGACTACTTTTTAAACGTTGAGTAAAGTCTTCTAAGACGTCTCTGAATGGAGTTCAGCTTCATCATAAGTATTCAAACGTTCATTTATATTCACATTCTGTGCAACACTCGGAAGGGGTTAACCGTTAGATGTATAAAGCCGTGCAATGTTGCTTCATTCCCAGGAGATTTGGCCGAACAAGTTGAGACAAGAACACACACTTTCTTAAAAGTCTGTTATACAATATGACCTTATAACACGTACAGACATTGACAAATTTCAAAACACCATTGTCCATCATTAATAGGATAAGAACTAATATTAGTGTTTCCCAACAAGTGCGCCCTTAAATTCCTTGTGAAGATAACCGTTGTTATGTTTTGTGTGTTTTCAGGGAGAAAGGGGAGAATGTGGAACACCTGGCATTAAAGGCGAACGAGTAAGTTGCACTTTCATTTTCCGACTGAAAGCCACCATTATTTCCCCGTCCCATTGACCTGAACGGTAGTTAACTTTAGCTCTCTTTACACCTGGAACACAATGTTTTCATCTATAATCAGCAAATATTTCCTGGGGTAGATACAGCGAACATCAGCTCTGTGGTGAACTCACTTCCTCTTCATTAACAGATAAGAGGAGCAAGCTCTTATGAATATAAAAACACAAATACAAATCACAATTAGCTAATCAGCTTTATGAAAATTTCCTTTTCACAACTAGGATAAGTAAGTATTCAGCAAATTCATTTTAGTTTGGTTGTTGATGGCAAAGTGCTTGTGCTTTATGATTATTACATCATAAAGCAAGGGGTTATAGTAAGGGATAATAAGGAAGTTTTTCTAGATGCCCCCCATGTTTTCTTATTATCCGTTTGTCAAATTAAAGCTCTAAAAGAACTAAATCAACCGTTTTGATTTGTTGGTTGACGTTGCACTCTGATTGGATAAAACCGTCTGCTGAAATGCTTTAAGCATAGACGCATTATGTGTGATGTAAGCTAACTGACTGTATCGTTTACCAGGGTGTTGAGGGTCCCATCGGGAACCGAGGAATCCGGGGACTACAGGTGAACTTTATTTTCAGATCCATCGCTTGTTATTTTCATCTTTATTAAAACACGTTATGAAGAATGCCCCACTTTCCCACCTTTTCATTGGCAATAATAACCTGATTTATATTAAGCATTGTATTCAATATTGCGTGTACTTTATGCTAAGAGATTTGATCAGAACTATGTTTATTCAGCAACAAATAGCCAAAATGTGTCGAAAAGGGTGTATCTTTGAATAAGTTAAACGTATGGTATGTTTTGTCGGTGTGGCTGGATTTGATTCTAGTGTTGGATCCAAACTGCCTTTATGGGGATCCAAAGTGCTTTTCAGAGTAACATCTTTCGGTTCTTTCTCAGGGTCTGGCAGGTCCCCCCGGTGACATCGGCCCTGAAGGTCCTCTCGGACGCAAAGTAAGTACTTCCTGGTTCAGTGGTTAAAAAAAAAAAAATCAACCAAAAACACTGCAGCATTTAGGTTTTCTGCCTTCATCTGTTCTTGTGAATTTACAACGCTAATGGATACAGCCCTCTAGCTTCTCCTGGTCAAAGGACCTACAGGAGACCTTGGTGGTACGTCTGTAGGCCTACTTAACACAAGTGTTAGGTTTCAAATAGGTTTTACGCCAAATATCAAAGACAACGCCATGGTAAATTTATCTTCTCAAAGAATGGGTGTTAACGTTTGTCTGGAATGTCAATTATAGCTCAAAGGTTTTAGCTAGTTTTGTTAAAAAATGAACTTTGAAGACAAACAGGTGTTCTTTGAATTTATTTCCCCCCCGAAACTGCTCACCACAGTAGACCAACCACAAAGGTGAAATCGGATTTGAATAAATCTGGCTCAAATTATTCCACACACCAGCTGCGTCCTGACACACGCATGTGCCCCTTAGAAGTCAGTCTGCATACCTCAGCGAGCATTGTACGTGCGTGTGGACTTGTATATCATTACCAACTGTCTGATAGGCGTACTTGTGACTCGCTGTCAGTCAATCACCAGGCAATCATTTTAAACCCCTCTCCCCTCAACAAGGGGGTCAGCGCGGCCTGTCATTAGCCTGTCATGCCATTAGCCTCTCATTCAGCTACGTACGAGCGCTTCAGAAGCCGTCAGAAGAGCAGCGCATACTGGCAGCTCAGTGTAACCCCGCCCTAATGGTTTAGGAAGAATGTATGTATGCATCGTCTAAATGTCAAGCGCCATAAGATAATGTCTGGCTCACCAACCCCGGGCCCTGACTTGCCCAAACCAGCAACGGGGGAGGAGGCAAAAAAACGAAATAAAGGAAATTAAGGAAGTACTAAACACAGGTATGCTAGCTACTAGAAGGTTCCATGAGCCTTTTTCTGTTTCCTGTATCCCTGCCTGGTGATTTATGGCCGCTGACTCAGTCATTCTTTACCAAAAAAGCACCGGAGGAAGGGAATGTCTTCTCTACACCTGAAAATCACAGATCTGTTCCCTTTAACCGGATGTCAAACATGCATAGTAAACCATTTCACTTTTACTAGTGGGGCTTGGAAAGTAGGCACAGGGTGTGTGTGTGTGTGTGTGTGTGTGTGTTTAATTCTAAGTGTATGATTGTATGTGTGTGTGTGTATGCATTGTGAGTGTGTGTTTGTGTGTGTGTCTCTTTCTCTATATGTGTGCGTGTCTGTCTGTCAAAGTGTTTGTTTGTTTGGTTGTGTGTGAATGTGTGTGCATGTGCGTGAATGTGTTTGCATGTGTGTGTATGTGTATGTGTGTGTGTGTGCACTGTGCATGTGTGTTTCTTTATGTCTGTGTCTTCTGTGTGTGTGTGTGTGTGTGTGTGTGTGTCCTCTGTGTGTGTGTGTGTGTGTGTGTGTGTGTGTGTGTGTGTGTGTGTGTGTGTGTGTGTGTGTGTGTGTGTGTGTGTGTGTGTGTGTGTGTGTGTGTGTGTGTGTGTGTGTGTGTGTGTGTGTGTGTGTCTCTCTCTGTATGTGTGTGCATAAACCTATTGCTCTCACGTGGTCTTACCCCGCCACAGACAGGGGTTCCACATTGAGCCTATACGCATGAGTGCACCATCATAGTATATTTGCGTGTCCATGTGTTTCTTTGTCTTCACCTGGTTCATACCTGTCCCCTACCCTCTCTCTTCTCTCAGGGGGACCGGGGAATCTCAGGACCACCTGGGGTCCAGGGGGAGACCGGGATCGGACTGGCAGGACCCAAGGTGACAGTCGCTCCCGTCTGTAGGAGAAGATTCTCACATGGAGGAAGTTGGAAGGACGGTCACTGATCTCATCTGTGTGTCTTCTCCTCCTCTTCCCCATCATTCTCCTCCTCCTCTTCCTCAACCACCCCTCCTCCTCCGTCTAATCATCCACCATCCTCCCGTCCTGCTCTTCCTCACGTTCTGCTTCCTACCTTACCACCTCCTCCTCCTCCTTATTTGCCTCCCCTCACTCACCCTCCTCTTCCTCCAGCACCCCTCCTCCTCCCTTCTCCTCCTTCTAATCATCCTCCTCCTTTCCCCCATCCTTGCTCATCTTCCTCCTTGTCCTTGTCCTCCTCGTTCTCCTCCGCTTCCTCCTCCCCCTACTCTGCCTCTGATTTATTCTCCTCCCTTACCTCATCCTCAACCCTCCCCTCCTCTTCCTCCTCCCCCTCCTCTTCCTCATCCTCCACCTCTACTGTGCAGGGTGACATCGGTTTCCAGGGACGACTGGGCCCACCCGGCCCTCCGGGCCTTGGGGAGCACGGACCACCGGTGAGTAGGACCATGTGGTTTAAGTTCCTCTTGACAAAACCTGGAAACGACCTTGAGAAACATGAAATAAATAAATAAATAAATAAATGGAAATGGGATTTCAGAAAACATTTTCCACATCCTGTAAAGACGTAGTGATTAGACGTAGTCTAATCAGCCAATCACATGGCAGCAACTCAATGCATTTAGGCTTGTAGACTTGGTCAAGTCGATCTGCTGCAGTTCAAACCGAGCATCAGAATGGGGAAGAAAGGTGATTTAAGTGACTTTGAACGTGGCATGGTTGTTGGTGCCAGACGGGCTGGACTGAGTATTTCAGAAACTGCTGATCTACTGGGATTTTCATGCACAACCATCTCTAGGGTTTACAGAGAATGGTCCGAAAAAGAGAAAATATCCAGTGAGCGGCAGTTCTGTGGGCGCAAATGCCTTGTTGATGCCAGAGGTCAGAGGAGAATGGCCAGACTGGTTCGAGCTGATAGAAAGGCAACAGTAACTCAAATAACCACTCGTTACAACCGAGGTATGCAGAAGAGCATCTCTGAACGCACAACACGTCGAACTTTGAGGCGGATGGGCTACAGCAGCAGAAGACCACACCGGGTGCCACTCCTGTCAGCTAAGAACAGGAAACTGAGGCTACAATTCGCACAGGCTCACCAAAATTGGACAATAGAAGATTGGAAAGAGGTTGCCTGGTCTGATGAGTCTCGGTTTCTGCTGCGACATTCGGATGGTAGGGTCAGAATTTGGCGTAAACAACATGAAAGCATGGATCCATCCTGCTTTGTATCAACGGTTCAGGCTGGTGGTGGTGGTGCAATGGTGTGGGGGATATTTTCTTGGCACACTTTGGGCCCCTTAGTACCAATTGAGCACCGTGTCAACGCCACAGCTTACCTGAGTATTCTTACTGACCATGTCCATCCTTTTATGACCACAGTGTACCCATCTTCCAATGGCTACTTCCAACAGGATAACGCGCCATGTCATAAAGCGCGAATCATCTCAGACTGGTTTCTGAACATGATAATGAGTTCACTGTACTCAAATGGCCTCCACAGTCACCAGATCTCAATCCAATAGAGCACCTTTGGGATGTGGTGGAACGGGAGATTCGCATCATGGATGTGCAGCTGACAAATCTGCAGCAACTGCGTGTGATGCTATCATGTCAATATGGACCAAACTCTCTGAGGAATGTTTCCAGTACCTTGTTGAATCTATGCCACGAAGGATTAAGGCAGTTCTGAAGGCAAAAGGGGGTCCAACCCGGTACTAGCAAGGTGTACCTAATAAAGTGGCCAGTGAGTGTATATACAGTTATATTATATATATATATATATTATATATATATATATATATATATATATATATATATATATATATATATATATATATATATATATATATATTATATTATTTATAATATATTTTTCTATACCAGAGTCGGGAATGCTTGATTCTGATTGGCTGCAGGGTGTGCATTAACTCCTGATATATGGACACCTGCTAAGTAGTTCCAGTCAAATTGTCTGTTCAGCCTTCAAAACGAGAGCTGGTAAATTGTGAAAAATGCTTTAAACTCTATCTATCTAATTATAAATATGTATACTTTATGTTGAAATGGCGCGGTGATTCCGTCTTCAAAACGAGAGCTAGTAAATTGTTAAAAATGAATTAAACTGTAATCAGACAAGGACATATGCTATAGACCCTAGAGTATTTGTGGTATAAAGAATGGGATGAATTTCGAATTATAAATATGTACAATGCATAACGTTAGCTCTCTGGCTCAAAGCGGAGCGGACTAGAATACCTCCCGGTGCCAAGTCGTAGCTAAGGTCCATCCTAATTACTGGAGTAGTGAACAACGATCCATTGCATAAGAACCTTATTGGAGGGTAATGGTTGCTCCAGGAATTAGTCAAACCCTGAGGCCTTACCAGGGAAACAAAGTTATGGCTTGTGAAAAACTTTATATTTGGATTTTAAAACGCATGAAATTTTACGTCTTAATTTATTTTCTTTGGCAAGCGACCATGGTATAAGCGGGATAATGCCTTTCGAGGTGTCCATTATCAGGAATTAATGGACGACCCGGAGGCGTGAACAATCCGACTGCCGGGCATTCCATCGGGAAGTCGGCATATCCCTTACATACCCTTACATATATATATATATATACACAGTATATATTTAGTAAAGTTCAACTAGTGGGCTATCACTAATGCTGCATTTTGATTGGCTGAGCTACTAGTAGGCTATAAGTTATTGGCTACTAATAGCGAAAACACCGGCTTTGTAAACAAAAACAATGGCGGCTGCTTCGCGTTTTGATGAAGTTTCTGACTATTTTGTTATTTTCTGGATATGTTTTCATGTTTTTACTGCCCTACTAGATTTGAATTTTACTAAAACAATTATCCCTATAATTGATAATTGTTAAATATACGGTCTTGTTTGATTTAAACATACAACATAGTGTTAAGAGGAAGCTAGTGCCAGCTGCTGCCAGATGGGGGAGCTAGCGAATCGCGTCGCGGCTTCTGTCATTTCCACCAATGATATTGTCCTTCACCAATTACCAGAGTTCCAGGTAAAAAATGTCTGTTCCCAGGTTACACCTTCTAAACGATATTTGTTTGTTTGTTTGTTTGTTTGTTTGTTTGTTTGTTTGTTTACTTTTCCCCAGGGGCCTCAAGGCCCACAGGGGGTCCAAGGGGAGAAGGGGCCCCTCGGCGAGGGCCTACCGGGGTCAAAAGTAAGTCATGAGTTTCCTTCATCTCGTTCCATTTCTCTCGTTCCCAATTTTTTCCTTCCACCGCTGAGGTCCCTTGCCTCGTCGAGCTAACCCCCCCCCCCCCCTCCCTACACACGCTCTCATCCAGACCCCCCCCCCCCCCCCGTGGCTAAACATCTGGGGAGCGTCTGGGCTTCAGATCCCAGAGGAAGACGCTGAGCTGTGATCTACAGACGAACGGGAATGCCAGACGTTTCCGATGTCTCTGTGCCGCATTGATCAGATTAATTCGTCCCGACACCGATCTGTTCCTTTGTCCCGTGAAGGAAGGGAGATCTCCCACAATGTTCCTTGAGTCATTTTATGGAATATCCGTGTTATCATCGCTATTGTCGTAAGATATAATTACATTAGAAAACAAAGGAATTGACTGCAGCTGTAGCATTTAATGATTTTCTGGAACATTAATGGAAGTATACAGTACATTACATTTGCATTTTCATGGGAAGCCCACTCTCAAACACAAACACATGTGCACACACTCACTCATAAATTCAACCACACAAGAAGTGACAGACTCACACTCACAGGCTCACACACACGGTTCCCACTTCTTGATGTTCTGTAATTAAATATTTGCATATTTTTGTTTTTACAAGGACTTGGCAGACAACACTGAAATTCCACCGTGCAGGGGGGATTTTACAAAGACACTTCCTCTCACTCACATGCACATACACACGTACACACACACAATCACCCACCCACACCCCAGATACATACACACACACACACCTCTTCACTAACACACCCCCCACCACCCCCAACACACACACACACACACACACACACACACACACACACACACACACACACACACACACACACACACACACACACACACACACACACACACACACACACACACACACACACACACACACACACACACACACACACACACACACACACACACACACACACACACACACACACACACACACAAACATAAACACACTACGCCCCCACACAAACACACACACACACACCCACGCACACAAACTCTCACTAACCTTTAGGGTTTGACAATTACAGATTGTGTTTCACCTCGAACCCTGTCATTTTATCTGTACATCCAGTGGCCCAACCCCACCTCCCATGTTAGACTATAAAACACAATCCTACACAAGTACACCTCCCCTTCACACACACACACACACACACACACACACACACACACACACACACACACACACACACACACCACACACACACACACACACACACACACACACACACACACACACACACACACACACACACACACACACACACACACACACACACACACGTTACCCTACAGGAGCGGTCGGGTTGAGCAATTACAGATGCAGGTCCCACCTCGAACCCTGTCATTGGTTCTGCACATCCAGGTGCCCCTGTCCAACCCCAGCCCCCCGCGGGTTAGACCATAGAACCTGACTGTGCTGAGGTTCACGTGAGCCGCGTAATGACGACGCCTTATTGCTTTTGGCGGTTGGCCGAGGTCCCTGGAAAACGGTTATTCACAGACAAATCTTTTATTTAACTCTCCCACAACCAACACCACAGTCGTACTCAGGCCCATACATCATCCGATGTAGCCCCTCTTGGCACTGGAGGAGGTGGTGCTGGTGGTAGCTGTGGTGGAGGTGGGGGATGCTTCCTTCCACACCTCACAACCCCCTCCCCCCCATCCCCCCCGTTTGCAGAAAAGCCTCAGCCCCATCCGTCCTAAGATCTCCAACCCCTTGAGAGAGCAAAAGATTTTTTTTATGGTGGACTCTAGTACATGTCACATAATAAAGGGAATTAAACAGAATTCAATTTGAAATCAAAAAGGTAATCTATTTGAAATGGTGCAAAACAAGGCAAAACAAAATTCTAGGGATAATTACTTTAAATGCAAGGATATGTTGGGAATCGAACCCACAGTGGCTCTTCCGAAAACCCCCTTTGTGACGGCACTATCTTCAGCACCGTGTGTTCTCGGCTGCGCGTCCAGGCGTGTTCCGGATCCACAAGAGAGGAGCTCCCGTCGCGCGGTGCCTGGTTTAACAGCTCAGAGCTACGGAGTCGAACACGGAGATAGATGTTGATGTTGTGACGGGTAGGGAAATGGTGTGTTTAGAGTGTAGGACTCTAAGGCTGGAAGGAGTTCAATCCCCAGCGTCCCCGCGCTGCCTAGCCCATAGTCATCCTTGAGCAAGATGACCTTGAACGACTGCGGCACGTAACATAGCAACATGGTTGCAGATTTCAGCATGTAACATATAGAGACTGGGTTGCAGATCCCTTTCATGAAAATGCAGATCATTCAAAGGCTCATTATGGCTTGAAGTCCCACACCCTTAACATTTTCCTTCCTCACAGCAATGCTACATTCACCTTGATGTTGCGGCTTACCGATTGGTCAATTGACAATCAGGGCTAAGAGCGCAACTTCTGACTTGAAAGCTACAGCTTACCTACCTTCATTTTACTTACCTTAGCTTACGTACCTAAGCAGAACAATGTTGAGGCCTTAACCGCTACTTGCTCCTTAATGACCTGTATTTTAATTCAATGTAAATCACTTTGGATAAGGAGTCTGATAAACGACTAGGAGTTCCTTGTGTGACCTTTGGTACACAGAGAGAGAGAACAGGGCCAAGTTGTTTATAGTGCTCTGCTCAGAAACAAGACGTTGTTGTTTCTGGACACAGTATACTAATGGTGAAACCCTCCTCTTTCTGTTCTCTGTTCCAACTTGGATTAGAGACCGAATCCCTCATCAAGCTTATGTTTTGATACTTCGAATACTGGAATCTCAGAGAAGCAAAACACTTGTTTTGTGTGATTTAGTCGATGATTAAAATTACGTGGTTTTAACTAGAGATAGCAATGTCTCTACGATCGTTTTTTAGTGTTCTTGTTTACTGGTCTATAGCGACATGATCATCTTATCTTATTGTTGACATCCCAGATGAGACAACAAAACACATAATAATAAAAAGTAATTATCCTGCCGAAATGGGTTTGATTATCCTGCCAATTTTTTTCTGTCACGTCTTTCCTGGGATTAATAAATTAATCCTGTTTGGGATTAATTTGATCAGTAACAGACTCTGTGAACAGTAGGGTCCCACAGACACTATAACCAGACAGATTTAATTAATATTCATATACCAAAATTACTGTGGACGCCTAAGCCTTGGTTTGAAGTTCATATTTAGTCACATAAAAGATGATTGTTTTGGGTGTTATTCGTTTGTTATTATTAGCTGGAAATGTTTGCATAGAAAATAACAGTCTGATTATCTCTCCCCTCTCTCTCTCTCATCCCATCTCTCTATCTCTCTCTCTCTGTCTTTGTCTCTCTCTCTTTCCCCCCCCTCTCTCTCTCTCTCTCTCTCTCTCTCTCTGTCTCTGTCTCTGTCTCTGTCTCTGTCTCTGTCTCTGTCTCTGTCTCGCTCGTCGCTCTCGCTCTCGCTCTCGCTCTCGCTCTCTCTCATCCCATCTCTTTCTCATCCCATCTCTTTCTCTCTGTCTCTCTCTCTCTGTTTTTTTCTAGGGCGAGCGAGGCCAGGAGGGGCCCCGGGGCCCGAGAGGAATGGTCGGGGCTGGAATCAAAGGGGACAAGGTACTGTAGGTCACTCGACTAGTTGGTTAGTTGGCTAGTCTAGTCGACTAGTTGGTCAGTTGGCTAGTCGATTAGATGGTCAGTATGCTAGTTGCCTACTTGGTCAGTATGCTAGTCGGCTAATAAGTCAGTATTCTAGTTCACTAGTTGATCAGCATGCTAGTCGACTAGTAGGTCAGTTTGCTAGTCAACTAATTGGTCAGTATGCTAGTCGACTAGTTGTTCAGTTTGCTAGTCAACTAGTTGGTCAGTATGCTAATCGACTAGTTGGTCAGTTTGCTAGTCGACTAGTTGGTAAGTATGCTAGTCGACTAGTTGTTCAGTTTGCTCGTCGACTAGTTGTTCAGTATGCTTGTTGACTAGTTTGTCAGTATGCTAGTCGACTAGTTTATCAGTTGGCTCGTCAACTAGTTGGTCAGCATGCTAGTCAACTAGTTCGTCAGTATGCTAGTCGACTGATAAGTTAGTATGCTAGTCGACTATTTGGTCAGTGTGCTAGTCGACTAGTTGGGCAGTTTGTCAGAACAACTGAAACCTAAATACTGATCAAATTGTATATCCTCTTTATTTTTCCATTTGCGCAATCAATATTGATGAATTTATATGAATATGCAAATGTGATCGTCTTCATCTTCTAATTAAATTGAAGAAAAGACTACTTGGAACTAGGCAAGCTGTTCCGTTAAAAGCAAAGTTAGAAAGATTATTTTAACTATAGACTTCTTACAGACTACTATTAAATATCGAATGGGTATTACCGTCAAACAGTAATTATCTATGCATATTTTTTATGTATATTATAGCTGTCACTACTCTTTATGCCAAAATGTGACATTTGTTTTGTTCATGAACCACTTATGAATGCGAATTGAATGCGTAATTACTATTTAGACATAACAAATACTTGGACCAAACTGTGTGGTTTCAACGCAGGAATTTAAGCTATTCCAAGAAATTAATAAAATAAAGAGAGACAAACAGCGCACATGTAAAGCCGCGGATAGAAATGTCACAGATTGTTTTGGATTGTTCCGGTAGGTCTTCCCTCTGGTTTTGTGGTGCAATTCCATCCAAGGGGGATAATGACAGTGCTTTGGTTTCAGTATGAAAAGCAAGCATCAAGGCAGTGTGCTGTTGGCGCTGTGTGATGGGCACTGTGTCAACAGATGTTGATGGCCTTGACATTATAGAGGATATAATCCTAGTGTTCAGTATGAAGGGTTCTGGAAAAGGAAATTTAGAAATAGATCTGTGGAATGCACAGAAGACAAACATTATCTCTGTGGTTTTGTTGAACACATCGGGAAATTGGTTGTAAGCTATAATTTAGGACTGCTATGTGTTTTCTCATGTCATCAATTATGTGTCTGGGTTGATATTCTTTGTTTCGCTAAAGCTAGACACACACCCCAGTGTAAACCTCATTAACCTGCAATTATTCTCCTCACCTGTAGGGGGACTATGGCTCTCCAGGTCTTCCTGGGCCGCTTGGCCTCACCGGGGCTGGAATACAAGGAGAGAAGGTGTGTTCATCAGACTCGTTCTTCCTTTTCTCCTCCTCCTCCCCCTCCTCCTCCTCCTCCTCCTCCTCCTCCTCCTCCTCCTCCTCCTCCTCCTCCTCCTCCTCCTCCTCCTCCTCCTCCTCCTTCTTCTTCTTCTTCTTCTTCTTCTTGAGCTAATTCATTGTGCTTTCAAAGTGTCAATCATAGTCTAACCGTCCACTCTAGTGGTTCACATTAAACTCATTTATGATGGCACACATTCTTACTTCTGTTTCTTGTGGTTCTTCCAGGGCGTGGAGGGCCCTCGGGGGCCATCAGGAATAAGGGGACCCCCAGGTGAGGGTCTCCCTGGATCTAAGGTTTGTATGTTTTTGACTTGGCTGGTACTTTTAGACTGCTATGATCCGACACTAAAGTGAGGCACATGATGTCAGCTCCTTGGATCGGACATGGTTCATTATTCATGGTCTAATGCAATCTCGTTGTCATCTCTTTAAAGTAGTGCTTGTGTTGTTTTTCATCCGACAGGGCGACCAAGGGTTTCCAGGAGAAGTGGGGGCCACAGGAGAACGAGGGGCAGGGGAACCGGGAGGAAAGGTGATCCAACGCTCTGTGAAGTTGGTCGACCTCTCCAACAATTTTGCCTTCTGCTTTTCTCTTCAAGGTTCAATTGTGTGCCAAAATTCTGCTTGGGAAGCTGGGGTTGGTTAATGAATCACCAATCCGGTAAACTTTGAAGAGAAGGCTCTTTTAATGTCATGAACTGACATGAAGTGATTCATTAACGTTCATCCTGAGAGAAATATAAGCATTCTTGATTCTGTGATGGGGCAGGGACTAATCCAGTAGTTTGTCAATAGATTGGTTATAAACCCAACTAGTAATGATTATGATAACCAATTACTGAGTGATAACTGATAACTAACGCCCTCTGTCCTCAGGGTGAACCCGGGTCCACAGGATTGGGGGGTCTACCAGGCCTTCCAGGAGAAGACGGGTCTCCTGGCCAGAAGGTATACTCCCCTGTTCGTCCAGTTAGGACCAGGATAGCATATTCACCAGTGTTAGGCAAGTTACTGAAAAAGAGTTATTAGTTACAGTTACTAGTTACTTCTCCCAAAAGTAACTAAATTAATTACTCTGTTACAAATTATAAAAGTAACTAGTTATCGTGGAAAGTAACTATTACGTTAATTACATAAAAATTAAATAAAAATTGTCCAGTGCATAACATGCATTTCACGACTACACTCGTTCTTTCAATTTCTTGAGGGAGAAATATTGGCTACGCTTCCATTTAAAGAAAGCATTTTTTGGATTATTTGGGATTATTGGATTATTTGGGCTCACCATTCCTGTTTCTCGTTGACTCACTTGTGTTGTTGTGTGTCCAACAATGCGTGCTTTTGAATTTGTGTAACCTGCTCAACTCTATCTCTGATTGTAAATAGTAACGCTGTTAGTAACGCCGTTATTTATAATGCTGTTATTCCCAACACTGATATTGACCCCCTGAAGAACCTGGCGTCATAGTGTGTGTGTTTCTTTGTACCACTAGGGTGAACCTGGCCCTATTGGTTTCCGCGGCTCAGAAGGTGCTCCTGGAATCGGGACCCAGGGTGAAAAGGTAAAAGGTTTTTTTTCCCTCTCTCTTTTGTCATCTTCCATTATGTCCTTGCCGGTAATTAATGATGGTATTCCTGGTGGTATTCCCTCAGGGAGACCAAGGCCAGAGAGGGATCAGAGGTCTGGCCGGTCCTCCTGGGATATCTGGACCCTCCGGACCAAAGGTTAGCATCAAGCTAATTTGCGTTGCCTTTCTTTTCCATTCAACAATAATATCGATAGCAATCAATAATCTTGATTAGCTAATTAGCTCCACAAAACACAAAAGAACTCCACAAAACAACAAAATTCTTCTACCTTAAAGTATGGATGAGGGCAAAAACATGGCGGCACCTTTAATTTTTTACCTGGAACGGTCCATTACTGGACTGGATGAAAGAACATTTGAATGGTAAAATAATCTATATGTATGGGATTTTAAATAATTTGCTCAATCTTTTCAACAGGGTGAACCCGGGATCCCTGGACGGCTAGGATTACCAGGACTCCCCGGCCGTGGTATCATCGGACCAAAGGTACTGACTCTAAGCCATCCCATTGGTCCAATGTTCATACACTATCTCATTCGAGCAATGGTACCTGTTCTTGGCCCTATAATTGGAACAAAGGAACTTGTTCTAGGACATCCTATAGACCAAGATGCTTTGTCCCTTAATTGGTTAATTCAAGGTCCTAGATTGTGTACGTTTTGAACCTCTGAATCTCTCTTGAGTCTCAAGAACATTAGCAAATAGTACCAGAATTATAATCCTGGCAACCTAGGAGTCCAGTGTCGATCTCCTACAGGGAGGGCAGCGCATGTTCGCTACATTCCGACTGCTTCAAACTTCATATAACGAGAGGTGGATTGTCTGTTTCAGGGGGATCTCGGTCCGTCCGGCCCACCGGGTCCTATTGGAGAAACTGGTTATGGACATCCTGGTCCCAAGGTAGGGTTCTCTGTGAAGAAGTGCATGCATTCTTTTTTACAAAGTTCATACTTCGAGTCCTTAGCAGCAATGCAGACAATGTCCACTAATTGTGAGTAAGATATTGAAACGGTATTTATACACATGAAGTCATAATGTAATAATAATACACAATAATATCATGATACATTTATTTTGTATTGAGCTTTTCACAAAGCATGTAAAAGAGTTAAAAAAGAGCAACATTTAAAGTATGAACAGACAGCAGTAAGCAACACACACATATACACACATATGCACACATATACACACACTGACAGAATCACCACACTGTTAAAGTCTGTGAGCAGAGGGATACTTCACCCAGATCAACATCACACAGACATAATCACCACACTGTTAAAGTCTGTGAGTAGAGAGGTTCTTCACCCTGAACAGCAAATCTCAGACAGAATCACCACAGGAACACACAGAATCACTACAACTACACAAACAGCAGGCAATTATCCCAGCAGGTTTCTAGGGAACATCTCAAAAACCTCCAAATGGTAGCCCACTGCTTGTAGTGCTGGTCAGACATCTCAGGTTTTAAAGAAGTCTCTGAAAGAAGTAATGGTGCCTGTGTTGGCGTTGAGATGGTGGAGGAGCCAGCTGACCCAGACCTCTGCTCTTTCCCAGGGGGACCGTGGAGAATCCGGTCCATCAGGGCCTTACGGTCCCAAAGGCGAGGGCTTCCCAGGCCCATCGGTAAGACACTGCAGACCTCAGTCCGTCCGTCTGTCCTTCCGTCTATCTATCATCCAGATGGTAGACCTCCAGAGCTCAGCTTCTTTGCCTTTTTATTGAACATTCTGCACCTAATTTGTCTTAAACCAAAGGGGATTGAATGAGAAGAGTGAAACGTGAGGCCTGCCTAATCTTGCTAGAGCCTTTTTGGTTGTATTACTATGTGGGCTGTAAGTACGGTCAGGATGTTAAAACATTGGAAAATGAACTGAAAATAATGGAAAAAATGTAGTTTTAGTGACTTCTGAATAATTGCACGATTTTATTTACTTGTGGTACACATTCCAAAAACTAATTATTAGAGTGTTGCAACATTATGTTAGCACTTGAGATAATATAAACTGGAAAGTACCTCTACAGGAGACAGCAGTGAATTTTACTTAGTCTGAGAAAAGTTTATTTTCTCTATGTTCCGTTGAGAAAGAGTCGCAGGAATTCCCAGGGTAATGAAAATGTCAGTTGTTGATGCAGTGTTAAAGACACCAGAGAAGGGACCTGTCTCCTGTGTAAGATCATTCTCCCCACTCTTATTACGCACCTGTTCAACAAGTAAAACATAATGAACAACTATTTGAGGCATAAAATATGTACATATTTAATCAATCTTGTGAATATGGGGTGAGAACCTTTGTTAGTGTTTTATTTATTTAACTGACATAAGGCGATCTTTAGTTTTCATAGTAGGAGTAAAACAATACCTTTTCACTTTAGCTTGGATTTAACATTTCCACCAATCATATTTAATTTAACAATTCGGTGTCTGACGTATCACTTTCTCCAATCTAATACTGAGGTATCCAAACACATCCCTGCTGCTCTGTTCCTCACTAATATCCTGTTTTACCCGGAAATGCATCACATTTCAGAAGCTGCCGAGCGTGCCCCTGAATTCCTGTGTGAAAGCCCAGTCGGTCTATGTGTTGAACCCTCTGTACCCTGTCTGTCCAGGGCCCCCCCGGACTACCGGGCCTCATGGGAGAGCCGGGGCCTGAAGGAGTAGGATTCCCAGGACCAAAGGTACAAAAACTCAAAGCGCATTTCTTTCAGACAGAAAATGTCAAGTTAGTGTAAGGGCCTTAAATAGTTTTGTCTTCTCACTGCCTGTAAGTGTGCGCATTTTGGACAGTTTAATAAGGGATACAGCTTGTAAATATTTCTAAATGACTCATAAATTTACAATGGAGTCAAATCGTTATCATATTTGTCATATTTAGTTCAATATTTGTATTCTTCGGTTCCAATTTTTTTTTTGTGGCTTCATTTCCTTTCCAGGGGGATATTGGTTTCCGAGGGTTGCCAGGTTTACCAGGACCCATCGGCGAGGGGATTCAAGGACCATTGGTATTCATTCATTTTTTTCACTTTATTCAAACCAGAGAAGAAATAACCTAATTCGTCGAAACACCCATACAACTGTTCTAAAAAACATACCTGTATAATTGTGTCAGTTGCTTATCCACAGGAAGGTTTCTAAGAGCTGAACATAAACCTAAACCCAAAACAGCATTCACGAGTGAGGAGTCCCCCATTTATGTATTCAACGTCGTCCTTGGACGCAGTCTGCCTAACCAAGTGGTCCCTAGAAACTCTTAAAACTCCCGCCACTGATATTCATCTTCGTAAGGAAGAAGGCCACGGGCTAACAGTGAGAATATTAAAGCGAACCCTATATTAAAATGAGGAACGTTGTCCTCCAAATGTTTAGTACAGAGTGACCCAAATGAGATACACAATTAACAATTCAGAAGGATGTTCCCCATTACATTCGCTGGAATCTTCCTTCACTTGTAAATTGGGATGGACCTTGCGATTTGTGATGCTAATGATGGCAGTGATGGTGGTGGTGGTGGTGGTGGTGGTGCTAGTGGTGATGGTGGTGATGGTGGTGGTGCTGCTGGTGGTGGTGGTGGTGGTGTGGTGGTGGTGATGGTGGTGCTGGTGGTGGTGGTGGTGGTGCTGGTGTGGTGGTGCTGGTGGTGGGTGGTTGCTGGTGGTGGTGGTGCTGGTGGTGGTGGTGGTGGTCGTGGTGGTCGTGATGGCGGTGATGGGAATTGTAACGACCAGGATGATGAGGAGGATGATGATCATGTAAGATGACCCTGGAAGGTGATGGTGAACGTGAACTTACTCTGTGATCTCTCTCCTTGGCAGGGTAACACTGGAAGACCAGGGCCTTCGGGACCCACTGGGCCCCCAGGACAAGGCTTTCAGGGACCCAAGGTATGGGCCAAAACCTGCTCTTACATTTACACTCCTTTGTCGTACTTTAAATGCCGATATACAACACGATTGCTTTGACGGCAACACCAGAACAATGTCCGATCCTGATTAGTTTGGAGAATGTAATCCAGTGAAAACATAAAGCAGGTTTGATTTTAATGCACACATTTCAATGACTTGCTGTTATAAATTACTTTAAGATTATACAAATGCAGATAGTATTTCCCATAAAAAGGCAGATATACTGAAATGATGACTCGTCATTCCCCATCCATTCATTCTACATCTCATTCTTTGTCTCTCTCCGTGTTCTTCAGGGGGACCAGGGGTCACAGGGCGTGTCTGGGCCAAGGGGCCCGCCCGGAGAGGGAGTGCAGGGCCCTAAAGTGAGTGGACCCGGTTGTAAAAATGTAAACACACTGTTTTCATGAGTGCAGTTGCTTGTGGTGGTAACCTAGGGTTCATGTGGCTACAGGGGGACCGTGGCTCGGCGGGGGAGAGAGGGCTGAAGGGAATCAGAGGAGACCTCGGAGATTCCGGCGTCCCTGGAGAATCGGTAAGATGCGCTAACGCTAACATGCTAACATGCTAATGCTGACAAGTGGAGAACATGAGTGTGCAGCATACTTCAAAAAGTTTAACTTTTACAGATTCATAAATGACCTTTTTATGAATCTTGTTTTTTTCCTTGTAGGGCCGACCAGGCATCAAAGGTGAAGCGGGCCTGACTGTAAGTAATGTGACTTTAATCTCTTTTATATTCATTATAGACGACATATTATACCACCAAGTGTGAGTGTGAATAGCCGCTACAAGCCATTGAAAAATCTGGCCATCTAGATTTTTATTTGCGAGTGGCCATCTAGATGTGTGATGGATTGATTAGCAACATTTGCTACAGTCCATTGGGTAGACTGGTGCACTGTTCTATCCAGCATCGAAACGGCTTACAACAGCTGATCACACTCACACCTGGTGGTATAATATATAATAATGTCAATTTGAAGACAAGGAGAAAATATTTTCTGCCTTTGGTCTTGGAATTTAAGTTTTTCTTTTGCTTTCAGAGAGACGACATTATTCGGATGATCAAAGAGATTTGTGGTAAGAATACTTTGTGCGAAAAGGTAGCATGAGACGATTACCACTTAACATATCACAGTCGATTTGAGGTGATATATCGATAAATGGAAGAAAGTCATAGAAGTCCTTGACAAACAGCCATCATTAAAAAAGAGTTATGGGAAGTAATAAAAACAGTGTCATTGAAGTCCTTGAGTGTTGATAGTCGTAAAACAGGCGTTAGGGAAAGTATTACCAGGTATCAAGTCTTTGAAGCGGTCATTGAAAAAAACAACACCACGGTATTCACCCCCCCCCCCCCCCCCCCAGGCTGCGGTGTCAAGTGCAAGGAGCGGCCCATGGAGCTGGTGTTTGTCATCGACAGCTCCGAGAGCGTGGGACCCGAGAACTTTGAGATCATCAAGGACTTTGTTGCGGCGCTGGTGGACCGCGTGACGGTGGGCCGCAACGCCACACGCATCGGCCTGGTGCTGTACAGCCTGGAGGTGCGGCTGCAGTTCAACCTGGCGCGCTACATGACCAAGCAGGACGTCAAGCAGGCCATCCGCAACATCCCCTACATCGGCGAGGGCACGTACACCGGCACGGCCATCCGCAAGGCCACCCAGGAGGCCTTCTACAGCGCCCGGAACGGGGTCAGCAAGGTGGCCATCGTCATCACCGACGGACAGACGGACAAGAGGGAGTCGGTGAAGCTGGACATAGCGGTGCGCGAGGCTCACGCCGCCAACATCGAGATGTTTGCGCTGGGCATCGTCAACAGCTCGGACCCCACGCAGGCAGAGTTCCTCCGGGAGCTCAACCTGATCGCCTCGGACCCGGACACGGAGCACATGTTCCTCATCGACGACTTCAACACTCTCCCGGGTAAGAAGGGCGAGAGCAGCTGACGGTGTCGCACCGTGCTAATGGGTTTGACGTTCAGTACCTAGTTGTTAGATACTAACTAGTTGTTAGATACTAACAACTAGTACAAGGAATTGTTGTTGATTTATTCTGTGCGCGACTGGTGGCATGGTAACATGCGCTGTGTGTTAAAAGTGACGTATTATACCCCCAGATGTCACCTTTAATGAGTAACTAGACACGTTTAAACCAAAGCAACAGCCCTATCTCTGGTGAAACATTGGAACGTGGTATTTGCATGGCGCCCTAAGTCGCTTTATATAATAACACTTAAAGTCCTTCTTCCTATGAGTAATAATAGATGACTTAATAGGACAGGCTGGAAACGGGCATCCTCTCCCACCGCGACT
The DNA here is from genome assembly GCA_900291075.1 of Melanogrammus aeglefinus. NCBI lineage: Eukaryota > Metazoa > Chordata > Actinopteri > Gadiformes > Gadidae > Melanogrammus > Melanogrammus aeglefinus. Next base: position 218,989 of record OLKM01000436.1, read on the forward strand.
GGTCGATTTGGGAGTTGTTCAGGATGTCCACCTCCTTTCTGATTTTATTTGTCATTATCTGCAGCTCTGGAGTCCAAGCTGGTCAGCCAGTTCTGTGAGGACGAGAACGGAGCGCTGATCTACAACCGTCTCACCAACGGCTACAACGGCAACGGCCACAATGGACACAACGGACACAACACAACGGGAACAATGGACACAACGGTAACAACGGTAACAACGGACACAACGGGAACTACGGCAACAATGGGAACCATGGCATTGCCGGCCATGGCCAGCGGCCCAATGGAGGGCAGGACTTGCAGAGAGGCGGCCAGACCATCAACACCAGTGGCGTTGTCGTCAGAACTGATTCCCACGGATGGCATGAGGTGGGGGCCCAGACCGTTAGAGGATCCTCCACGGGACAGCTACACAACCGGATGCATGCTGGGAAAGAGATTTATTTTTAGAGTTGGACGATTTTTACCCTTTGGATTTATTGATGCATTGCTGTTTGTTTTAAAAAATTTAAAAAAAATTGTTTTAAAATAAATTATACCACCAGGTGTGAGTGCGATTAGACTTTACTAAGAAAATCTGCCTCTTCCGACATCACAGGAGGGCGTGTCCACCTAGATGTGTGCTGGATAGATCTACCAGCCTCCTTAGTGGACTGTAGCAAACGTTGCTCATTTATCCATCACACGTCCAGTTGGACACGCCCACTTGTGATGTCAGAAGAGGTCGATTTTCCAAACGGCATGTAATGGCTAATGACACTCAAACCTGGTGGTATAATATGCCCCCTTTAAGAACATAGAGACACAAAACCAAATAATATTTCCAGGTTATATATGGATATTGTGGATATTTAAGTTAAGCAGTGTAAAACCAGCAGCATGCATAAAAATAAGAACATCTTGGCTGGCCAAGACCGCAGATGTCCTTTGCAGACAAACTTGACTTTACGGTCGGTCACCAATGGGGTATCCATGGAGACGGAGGAATCACACGACTCACATCACATACAATGTTGCTCTGCCATCATCTATGGAGATTTTGCCAAGTTTCCGAATCTTGGAGATGAATGAAGTGCGCAAAATGAGGAATGAGTTGATGTGTTTTCTCCACAAACACTTTTAGTCATGTTTATGTCTGAGTGCTGAGCGCTTAAGTCTTGCATAGTACACAAATTGCTTTTTTATCCTCGTGTGACCACACAGAATCTTAAATTTTGCTCCCGTTACTCTCCACTCACACTCCTGTTATCGGACTTCTTCAAACGCTGTGATTACTCTTTAATGGTTCTCAGCTTGATTATTGTTCTGCTTTGGAGTAAAAAAAATACATCTTTGTGTCTCCGCTTTAGAAAACTGTCATTGTGGATTCCTTTCATACAGGGTCAACGTCACCGGACCACCACAGCAGGGGAAGGAGTTAACCGCAACCCCACCACCATCAGACCAGTTCAACCGGCCAGGGAGAGCCCTTCCTCCTCTGGCACTTCCTCTTCATCCTCGTCGTCTTCATCATCAACATCATCATCCTCATCATCATCACCGTCTTCTACAAACGGGACATCTGTGCAGTATGTGCCTGTAGTCAGACCGGCCCTACCTAAAGGTAACACTTCAACATTTTTGTAAATAATGAATGAATGAAACCTAAGATGAAGAGTTATGGCCTATTATTTGATTCTGAACGTGTGGATTTTTTCTGTGTTTGCCGGTTATTGTCTGTTTAGTTGGTTGTGGCTTTCTTTCTGGTATCGTTGGCTTCTGTCTGCTCTGGAATTGACAGTTTATTTACTAATCTCGCAACTAAGACTTTAGGTTCATATCTCAGGTCTGAAGGCAGACGAGCCCTCTTCGCGCTAAATGGAGCGTTTCACATTCATTCGCGTCATATTTGTAGCGACCAATCATGTTGCAGGAGGCAGTGATCTGTGAGCAGGTAGTTGAAGATCAATACTCACCCGGTAGGCGTCAACTGTAAAACATTGTCTGTAAAATCGATTCAATACCGTGTGGACTGGCCAATGAAGAAATAAACATGGTAAAACCTCCCTCTAAAGAATTCATCCACTCAGAGGGATTTGTTTTCTTCGGTCTCTGTGGCGACACAGGAAACAAGGTGTAGATCTGAGCTGCAGTAGTTGGTTTCCTGCCCAGGCTCCGTGTCATCTCCCTCTTTGAGTTCTGCTATAACATAGCTGGACTACTGTGACCCAGACTACTTATATACTAATGCAATAAAATGAAAAGGAATCCAATAGCTTGTGTTGTCCAAGCTTCTCGGTCTTCTAGACTCTTTTTATAGTCACTCTTATTTCAATCGCTTTAACCACTTTGACTCCTTTTTAGCCCCTTTTAAGTTGCGTTGGATAATAATAAGTCTGCTTAATGCTGATCCTTTGTCGTCGTTTGCTTCTGTCTGCCCTGTTTAATTCTCCGGGGTCCCCTCACGTCACTTATCCTTTGCATCTCAACCACAGATTAAATACTACGTTCATCTCCACTTTCATCCTCTTTATTCGTCTCTTCAACTCCTTCCTCTCTTCTCATTGGTTCAACTTCTTCCTCTCTTCTCATTGGTTCATTCCCATCCTCCAGAGTTCGCCCCCCTGGACCCCCGCTGTGGGATGGTCCTGGACCAGGGGCCGTGCCGGGACTACAACATCCGCTGGTACTACGACAAGCAGGCCAACGCCTGCGCCCAGTTCTGGTACGGCGGCTGCAACGGCAACAAGAACCGCTTTGACACAGAGGAGGAGTGCAGGCGGACATGTGTGATATCCACAGTGGCGGGGACGCTCTGATGACCCATCATGCCATGAGCTGCCACGCCCCTTTTCACAATTCAGTCGCTCATTTACTCACTCGTATGGCATGTATGACACTCTTATGCATTAGACCGCTCACTCACTCACACACTCACTCACTCATTCACTAAGATGTTCACGTGTTCATCGTTCACTCACTCCTATGGCAGTTACTAAATAAGACAGGGATCCATTTGCATTCACTCATTCATTCACTCACTCATATGACATTTATGCATTAGACCGCTCACTCACTCACTAAGATAGCATTCATGTTTTCATCCTTTCACTCACTCGTATGGCAGTTACTGATTAAACGATTATCCATTTGCATTCACTCATTCATTCACTCACTCATATGACATTCATTCATTCAGTCGTTAATTTACCCACTCATATGACAATTATCCATTAGACCACTCACTCACTCACTCACTAAGATAGCATTCATGTTTTCATCCATTCACTCACTCGTATGGCAGTTACTGATTAGGATGATGATCGGTGCATTCACTCATTCAGTCATTCCTTCATTTTTATCACTTGTATGACATGTATGCATTAGACCACTCACCCACTCACAAAAATAACGTGTTCACATGTTCGCCTGTTCCCTCACTCGTATGGCAGTTACAGATTAAACAATTATCCATTTGCATTCACTCATTCCTTCATTCACTCACTCATATGACATTCATCCATTCAGTCATTAATTTACTCACTCGTATGAAATTTATGCATTAGACCACTCACTTGCTCACTCAGCAAGATAACTTTCACATGTTCATCCGTTCACTCACTCGTATGGCAGTTACTGATTAGGATGATGACCGTTGCATTCACTCATTCATTCACTCACTCATATGACATTCCTCCATTCACTCACTCGTATACCGTTGACGTATTCATCCATTTACTCACTCAAATGACACTTACTCATTAATATAATTTTACATTCATTAATTCATATATCATTTAAATAATCATCCATTAATTTACTCAAATGGTATCACTTATTCATACATTAAATCACGCCCTCAGTCACTTATATAACATTCACTCGTTCATTTACTTGCTCATATAAACATTGACCCACTCATAACATTCACCCATGCACTCAATCACTCATATATATATATATTATATATATATATATATATATATATATATATATATATATATATATATATATATATATATATATATATATATATATATATATATATATATATATATATATATATATATATACTGTATATATCCTTCCACTATACAGTTGACCATTCACTCACTCATTAAACTGTTGCGTATTCATTGACATTGCTCGGGCATTCATGACATCACATTGACTCACAAACTTATTCAGAAGAATTTCATGTCATGCAACCCACACCACGATCATCCGGTAAAACCCTTCTCTGCTGTACCCCCATAAGAGGTTTTATGGGTCTGTAATGTGAACCAGTACTTCTCCGTTCTTGTGAGGTTAAATACAACGACCATGTGTCTAGATTTCAGTTGGAGGAAGAGGGGGGAGGGGTGTGGCTGATTCCGTCAATACATAACGCGGTTGTCAAAAAATACATTGTTTTACACCGATGTTTGATTTGACACCATCTGCCGTGGAAAGAAAAGAAATACACGTCAAACAACCTATCATGCCAGCCCTACCGAGTATATATACACATATATATTATACCACTTATCACCTCCATGTGATTCTACTTAAACCCAGCAGGAAGAACCTTCCAGCCTTGGAGGGTTTGATCAACACCTCTGGTTTGAATCTCTGGCAGAGTTTTCTTTTAATATAGTTGCAGGGTCCCGAGATGCTTGCAACCTTCCAGAGGGTTCTATCAGGTGCTACACACAAGGTTACAGACAAGCTGACCTTGTGCTCTCCACGTAGCGGAAGCATTATCCATACGGTACTGTAACTGCTTTTTGAATTTACCTGTATTTTTCCGTACTGTTTACTGTGTTTTATACTGGGACAGGAGGTTTGTAATTTACAATATGTAAACGTTTTATATTAAATGATAAGGTCAAGCAGGAAGACAGCTCCACAATAATCTTTATTTTTTTGTGTATTGTTGTATGTAGGTCTGAGGATACGTATTTTTTGCGTTGGTATTGTTGTTTTCGTATTGTTTGTTGGTCTTTAATAATAATGTGACGTCAGTTTGTGTTTGTTATATTGCCTTTGCTATAACTCAACACATGAAGAATTTGTAAAAAAAAACAAAAAAACGACTTTAACGTAGTAATATTAGAGATTAACGCGCGCGCGCGCACACACACACACACACACACACACACACACACACACACACACACACACACACACACACACACACACACACACACACACACACACACACACACAGAGTTGTATACTGCCCTCTACTGTATTGTTACATGCTCCTAATTGCTAAAGTTGGGGGCGGGGGGGCCAATGACCCGAGTTGTCAGTCCCGTCAACTACCGGAGATCAACTATGAGGTCACTTCCTGTGTTCCACCGTGATGACGTCATCCTGTGAGATCCACCTGGGACCATCTGTGAATCCAGAATCATTTGACAATTTCGGATGAGGTCAAAGGTTATTTTAAATATTGGATTTCTGCGCTCGTATCCACAACCCAAAGGAAATGTAATTTCGGAAAAAATAAACGAAAGCTAAAGAACTTCTGCATGCTTGTGTTCCTTTGCAGCTTTGGCGGGGTAATTGTGCCTGCTCCAAGTCTGATTGCCTATCAGCCGACTCGAAGGCACAATACGACATGTTGCTGGGCTTAAATTACACACTAGACGCCCAAAGTCTCCTACTGGCGGAGGGGGATCTATCTTTAGTCGCACACACACATATACATACACACACACACAGACACACACACACACACACACACACAGAACTTGTTATCTAACACTCTTTTCCTAGGACTTTAAATACTCTCCCTTTAAGTCCATACTGATTCATTCCCTGTAGACGGAGCTTCTTCAATGTTTCCTGACACACACGCTGGATTCGTATTTTAAAAGATGCAGTCCCCAGCCCCTGCAACTGAAAACAACATATATATATATACACCAAACAAAGGAATACTGAAGGGTGTAATCGAATCTGTCCGGGAAGTCTTGCTCATTTGGAGCATAAAATGTGTTAACTGGAGAAAAAGCCATGTACACACACAAACACACGCATGCAAACACATGTACACACACACGTACACATACACATGCAAACACACAGACCCACACACATAAACACACACACACACACACACACATATACACACCCACACAAACACACCCCAACCCACACACACGCGTACACAAACACACAAAGGAGATGACTTGGTTAGTTTAAAACAATAAACCAAAAGAGTGTGTGTATTTGTGTGCGTAGTACGTGTGTGTTGGGGCCGAAGGGCAGCCATTTTGCTGATGGGGGGGGCAGAACAGCAAGTATCTGTCGCTCATCTGTTGTCCAAGCAGCTGCTCGCTCTCGCCGTCTATTTTAAAATCTATTCTGAGCACTGCAGACTCTGCTACTCGTAACAATCAACGCCTACCTAAAGCAAACCTAAAGGTAACCCAAGTTAACCCAAAGCTAACCTAAAGCTAGCCTAAAGCTTGGTGTTCTGTATTCCCTGTGAGTCCTCGTTTCTGCGACTGCGGATAAAGATTGTTCCTAGAAAGAGCTTGACCACACCATGGTCCTACTAAAACCGAATTTAACAGAATTCATAAAGATGAATGAATGAAGGAGGGACTAGCAGCCGGGATGGTACCGGAGCATCAAAAACTTGACCTTGTCTGCGTTAATGCCGCTGCATTAGCACACCAACACAAATCCCTCGACGCAACACGCTATTAAAAGTAATATGATGGTACCGTTACATTGTGAGTTTGTCCAGTGTTAGCCTTAGCGTTAGCCCATGAGTACTTTGGGGAGCTGACTCACGGGGCTGGTGGTCGGGGAGGCGTGTCCCTGGACTGAACCCCCTACCTCCCCACCCCCCCCCCCCCCCCCCCGTCCCTGGCCCTGTTCCCCTTCCCACAGTTGCTTCCTTCAGTCTGGACATAGCAGCTGCATGGGCCCCAGTGCAAGCGCCCAATGGGGTTAGCTAGTGGTAGCTAGCTGTGCCCAGGCGCTTCACAGGCAGGGGTGGTTGTAGCCTGAGGTTGGGAGGGGCAGAGCAGCTATATTTAGTGTGGAGCATCAGGGCTTTGGGGGGGTGGGCGAGCCCGGGATTAAGTTTCAGGGTCTTCAGCCGGGTAGCCTTTCTGCTCCCATGTCCTTTCCAGCCGGTGACGGAGCACCAAGAGGACCTACCTGCAGCAATCTCCTAGTCTCTCTCTCGCTCTTTCTCCCCTGTTTCTCCTCCCCCTCCCATCACCGCATCCATCCATCATGGAGCCCGGCGCCATCAAGGAGGAGCTGCGCTTGTTCCAGAGCACCCTGCTCCAGGACGGGCTCAAGGAGCTGCTGAACGAGAACAAGTTTGTGGACTGCAGTCTGAAGGTGGGTGACCGAAGCTTCCCCTGCCACCGGCTCATCATGGCCGCCTGCAGCCCCTACTTCCGGGAGATCTTCTTCGGCGAGGATGGCAAGGAGCTGGAGGACACCAAGGAGGTGGTGCTGGAGGACATAAACCCCGGCATCCTTGACATGGTCATCCGCTACCTTTACTCGGCGGAGATCGACCTGACGGACGACAACGTGCAGGACATCTTCGCCCTGGCCAATCGGTTCCAGATCCCGTCGGTGTTCACCGTGTGCGTCAACTACCTCCAGAAGAAGCTGTCGCTTGGCAACTGCCTGGCCATCTTCCGCATGGGCCTGGTTCTCAGCTGCCCCCGCCTGGCGGTGGCGGCGCGCGACTACGTGGCGGACCGCTTCGAGCTGCTCCATGACGACGAGGAGTTCCTGCAGTTGGCCGCGCACGAGCTCTTCGCCGTCATCGGCGGGGACTCGCTCAACGTAGAGCGGGAGGAGATGGTGTTTGAGTTTGTGATGGCTTGGGTGCGCCACGACAAGGACAAGCGGCTGCCCGTGCTGGTCGACGCCTTCGACTGCATCCGCTTCCGCCTGATGCCCGAGAAGTACTTCAAGGAGAAGGTGGAGGCCGACGAGATTGTCAAGGCCAGCCCCGAGCTCCAGAAGAAGATCCAGGCGGTCAGCGACGCCTTCAAGGGGAAGCTGCCGGAGATATTGCCCAAGCCGAAGAAGGAGGGCGAGGAGGCGGCGGTCAACGGCGACGAGGAGGTGGAGGAGGAGAGCCTCCTGCCCGGCTACCTCAACGACAGCCGTCGGTTGGGGATGTATGCGCGGGACTTCATCGTGATGATCAGCGACACGGCGGCGGTGGCGTACGACGTGGCGGAGAACGAGTGCTTCCTGGCCGCCATGTCGGAGCAGGTGCCCCGCAACCACGTCAGCACCGTTTCCACGCACAACCAGCTGTACATCATCGGCGGGCTGTTCGTGGACGAGGAGGATAAAGACGCGCCCCTGCAGTGTTACTTCTACACCGTAAGAAATGCAACGCCGAAACGCCCACTTCCTGGTGCTTCCTGTCACGTCTGGTTCTTTCGTAGACCTCGATGAAGCCATAGAGGAAGTTATACCGAGTCAGAAATGCTTTAAAAGCTGGTTAAACACAAATTAATGATTTGAGATTGCATTTTATGTAATTATTTAATTTGATTTCCCTAACTGTATGTAAGGGACATAAAGGAACAATATGGGTTGGTAAAAGTAGATTTAAATCTTCCCATTCCCTAGGTTTATAGTTTATTGTTTTTATACATAGTATATGTACATCTTAAATAGCTGTATATTAATATAGCTTATTGTGTTTCAGAACTGTAATTTAGGTAAGACTCGTTAAGCCCCACATTGCCCATTAGTTTTAAGTCAGTCAATAGTGTGCAAAACCCATGTTATTAAAAACCTTCATTACTCACAACCCACTGATTATCACAGCAGGATTCAAAAACCTTTTAGTACTTAGTATGACTAAGTGAACGCTGATGTGATTAGGTTTAGCTGACACAACGCTCCCCTGACTGTGGATTCGATCATTTGTCCGACAGTTGGACCCGTTGATGTCAGAATGGACGGCCCTTCCTCCGATGCCGTCACCTCGGTGCCTCTTCAACATCGGGGAGAGCAACAACATGCTTTTCGCCATCGCTGGAAAAGACCTCCAGTCCAACGAGTCCTTGGACACCGTTATGTGTTTCGACGTTGAGTGAGTGATGAGTGGTTGCCATTGTCTTCTCCTTCTTCCTCTTATGTTTAGTTGTTTTCGTCTGACCTGAGTCACTACATGATAATTACAATGACCATAGCTAGGCAAATTATTAGGTTAGTTGCTTGATTATTTAGCTGCATTTATTAATGAACGTGACCTGTGTCTGATAATTTAACAAATTGTTTATAGTATTTAAATTTGAACACTGTTTTGTATCTTAATGTTAAAACTATCAAAAATGTTTTAGTTTTTATAACTCTTTCCATATTCCAAAATGTACTGACCTAGATTTCCAGTTACATAACTTCCAATTAACACTTGCTAACATTAAGTAGATAATTTATGATAGATATAAATAAAGGCTTGAGCTGGAGGCAAAAAATAAATGTCAAAATAATTGTGAGAAACAGGGAAAGCACCAGAGAGAATCTGATAAAAAGAAAAGACAAAAGAAAAGGAGTAGAACAAATAGAAGGAGAGAAGGGAGTGCTACGATTTCAATCGTCTATTTCAGTCCAGACAGCCACTGATATGCAAGACGTCATGGAGACATTTTAAATCACACAATCTTTGGTGGAATTTTTAGGCAGCGCATTGCATTGTTGATTTAGTCTTATGTCTATTTTGGATTTTTTCCTACAACACTTAATTTTTGTTTCTAAAGCTAGAATTGAACTTGAGATTTTTAGCCCTACTTTATGGAAAACTGTTTATTTTGACATTATAGATCAGTGTTAATAATGTGTTTTATGGCTTTATTGACAGAAAGAGAGACAAACAAACAGACGGACAAATGAAGGATGAAAGACAGACAAACAGATTGATTGATGTAAAACAAATAATGTTTGGCCAATGTATTTTTGTTCTCCAGCAGGATGAGGCTGTAACTTGACAGATATGAAGTAGATATTGATCATGCATAGATATTGACAACATACATTTTAATTACCCTTTAATAAAGAAAATACATTTCAAATGCAGATAATAATAATAATGCAGTCATTATATAGATTATGATAAGGTATAATGTAATGTACATCATAGTGTATTCATAATGTAGATGATGATCATGTAGATGTATTCTCAATATAGATTATGATCACGCAGATGCATTCATAATGTAGATAATGACAACATTGGTCAGTGGATGCATAATCCTGCTGATGTTCATGTATCCTCATTTACTGAATGTGTGCAGGAAGATGAAGTGGAGTGAGTCCAAAAAGCTCCCACTGAAGATCCACGGCCACTCTGTGGTCTCCCAACGAAGGTCTGGTCTACTGCCTGGGAGGCAAGACCGACGACAAGTGAGTGAACGTGTGAACTAATGAATGAATGAACGACGGACGTGACGGTGAATGAGTGAATTGGTCAATGAATTGGGCTTGGTAGCTTGCTTGCGGAATTAACGTAACCAAATAAATAATATTAAATATTTCATGAATATTTCATTCATTCATGTATTGATCTGTTTGTTGGTTCCTAGAATCAATGATGGATGCAATGAGTGAATTATCTTAGTTGGCCTACTTTAAATAAGGTAGGCCTATACATGATACATGCCTGCTGTCTGTCTGTGTATCTGTGTGTGTGTGTGTGTGTGTGTGTGTGTGTGTGTGTGTGTGTTGTGTGTTGTGTGTGTGTTGTGTGTGTGTGTGTGTGTGTGTGTGTGTGTGTGTGTGTGTGTGTTGACCACATTCTGGCAGTCACAGCTGTCTGCGATACATCACTCTGCTTGTCAATCTAGCATCAGGAAAGCAGCAAGCAGCCGTTACCACTACAATACCATCTGCTATGCTAACATGCTAATACTTCCATTCATTGAATGAACGAAGCATGAATGAATGAAGAATACTTCTTCACTTGATATAGGCTACAAAGCATCCAGCGTAGCATAATGTTAATGTCATGGGTCTCAGTTATAATTAACAGTTGCTGGTTTGAATCAATAAGTCTCACCATACATCCTGTTTAATGTCCTTGACTCCTCTCTTGCCTATTATTATCTCTCTTCAATTGCTCTCATGTTGATGTTGAAGCAGGTATTTATTATACAGCAGGCTACAGCAGCATATCTGACCCCTCAATAGATAGCAATATAATGCTGCCTTTTCTGTACTTTTTTCTGTTAGACAGCTACCCATGATATGCCAATTCACGTTGAAATTCATTTGAGAAGATTAAGTTTGCAAACTAAGATCATCATGATTGATGATATTTTGATAATTAAAGAGAGCAACTTTGCGCGAATAGCAAACGGCCCCGTGGTTTATATTTGTATTTGTATTTGTATTTATTTATTTATTTAAAGGACAGTGCACATTAATTAACATTTCTGTAAATGCGCCAGTGTTAGCCAGCAGGCTAATTTTCAACTGTAGTCCTTTGGCAAGATGTTATACTAGGATGTGGGTAGTTTGTGTGTCTGTGTTTGTGTGTGTGTGTGTGTATTTACCTGTGTGTGTATGTTTGTGTGTGTATGTGTGCACGAGCGAGTGTGCGTGTATACCTGTATGTATGTGTTTGTGTGCACACGTGTGTTTGTGTGTGTGAGTGAATGCGTGTGTAGCTGTATGTGTGTATAAGTGTAGACCTGTGTGCGTGTGTGTGCGCCCGCGTATGTGTACCTGTATAAAGCATGAACCACATATAAACAACATAAAACAAACAACATTTGAAACTCCTTTCATTTGTCTCTTTGTGGCCCACAGCAAAGCACTCAACAAGATGTTTGTGTACAACCACAAGCAGTCTGAGTGGCGGGAGCTGGCCGCCATGAAGACAGCCAGGGCCATGTTTGGCACCGTCATCCACAACGGGAAGATCATCGCGGTGGGAGGAGTCAACGAGGAAGGCCTCAGCAGCATGTGTGAAACCTACGACTTCGCCACAAACAAGTACGTTAACCCCAGTTCAAATATGAGGGAAAAATTGACCCTTTACAGATCCTTTGACATGTTTAACAATCTTTCTATGACAAATGTTTGCGTTTGGTGGCCATGCTGAAGCTCAGTAGCCTAGGTGCTAGCACTGTAGCTACATTTCTCCATATAAACAAAGGCATTTAGCAGAATACTTGCATTGCCTAAGTATTACATAGTATAGCATATTTACAAGAAATACACTAGCTAAACAATAGTATAAACTACAATATGTATGCGCTACAAGCTAAATATGTTAAACTATATATATATACATGTATATATATAAGATACACACTATACTATACACAATAACACAACAACACAATGTAACTTAAACAACATCATCTATTCAATCTAACTTATATACGAGCTACAAGCTAATAATGTTAAACTAGATAAAAGGTACACTGACAACTACAAGCTAAATCATTTAAACTATACACCACACATTGTGCACTAAACACTGTTAGGTGTATTTTAGCCACGACAGCTAAAACACTGAAAAGCGCCTAACGATGGTTGTCATGGCGACGGTCTAGGTGGGAGCCCTTCACAGACTTCCCCCAGGAGCGCAGCTCGGTGAACCTGGTGTCCACGGGGGGCTCCCTGTACGCCGTGGGCGGATTCGCCATCGTCCAGATGGAGAACAAGGAGGTGGCTCCCTCCGAGGTCACCGACGTCTGGCAGTAAGCGGCTGACTCACACACACACACACACACACACACACACACACACACACACACACACACACACACACACACACACACACACACACACACACACACACACACACACACACACACACACACACACACACACACACACACACACACACACACACACACACACCGGGCAATGCTATATATATATATATATATATACACACACTGTGGACTCTGTGTACTTTGATGACCTTAACACTGCTCGTCCTCTGCCTACTTCTGCCTCCTCTTCCTCCTCCTCTTCGTCCACGTCCTACTCGCCGTCTCGCTACTCATCCTCCTTCTCTTGTTCTCCCTCCTTTTCTTCCTCTCCAACTTCCGCAACTATCTCCCACGTCTTCCTTGCCTTCCTCCTCCTCCTCCTCCTCCTCTGTCCCCTCTACCACCTACTCCTTCTCCTCCTCTTCCTTCTCTTCCTCATCCTCCACTTCATCTTCCTCCTGCTCCTTCTCCACTTCTTCCTCCACACCCTCCTCTTCCACCTCCACCTCCTCCTCCTCCACCTTACCCTCGTCTTCCTCAACCCTCCACCTCCACCTCCTCCTCCTCCTCTTCGTCCACCACCTACTGCTCCTCCTCCACCTCTTCTGCCTCCTCCTCCACCTCTTCCTCCTCCTCCACCTCTTCCTCCTCCTCCACCTCTTCCTCCTCCTCCACCTCTTTCTCCTCCTCCTCATCCTCCTCCACCTCCTCCCCATTCTCCGCCTCCTCCTCCTCCTCCTCCTCCTCCTCCTCCTCCATCTCCATCAGGTATGAGGCTAATAAGAAGGAGTGGAGCGGTATGCTGAGGGAGATGCGCTACGCCGCGGGGGCGTCCTGCGTGCCCATGCGTCTCAACGCCGCCAGGATGCCAAAGCTGTAGAGAACCCCCCATCCCTCCCGGCCCCCGTCCTTCCCCGCCCACCCTACACGCACACAAACACACACACACACACACACACACACACACACACACACACACACACACACACACACACACACACACACACACACACACACACACACACACACACACACACACACACACACACACACCTTCTCTACCTTACCTTTCTACCCCTTCCCTTCTACCGTTCACACCAAATGGCTTCATCCTCCCACAATGCATTGCAACAGCCCTTTCCAGAGAACCATTCTGGATGTATGTTTCTGAAGTTTGATCGCTTTCGTTGTTTTTTAACGTATTTTTAATTTATTTCTATCCTTTTTTTTGGCCCGTTATCTTCTCTCTTCTCTTTTTGGGCGTACTTTATTTATTTTGTCTTCTTTTTTCTTATTATTTAATAAGATGTTTCACTCTTTCTTTCTATCTTCCTTCCTTCCAATATGTCGCATTCTTTCTTTATTTCCTTCTATCATTCTTTATTGGCACCTATGTTTTTCTCTCTCTCTCTCTCACGCTCTTCGTCTATCTCACTGTCTCTCTGTCTTTGATGCTATTTAAAAGACTGCACCCCAATACACATCAACATCAACCTCACACACACAGACACACACACAGATACACTGAAAACACAATTAGATCATTCGTTTGAATTGAATTTGAATTAAATTAATAAAAATGTTATTTCTAGCTCTTTGTTTTGTAAAATAAACATTTGTAAACCTGTGTGTGATTCTTGTGTTGGGTTGATGTCTTTTTGACAGAAATCAGTTTGAGGAATTGCGAAACACAAACTAAACTAAAAGCTGAACAAAAAGTCTAAGATTTACTTTAAACTATTTTAATATCCATATATCCAAGTTAAGTTGGTATATTTAGGTCAGTTATTAAGTATTCCTGGACATAGCCAAACACTTCCATGGCGGTTTCCTGTAATGTCAGGTAAAATACGTGTGTTGAAGTTTAGGGATTAGCTTTTCCTGGTAATCACTAACCTGTTTGAGACTGGCCATCGAAACCAATTTTTAATCAGGAAATTCCTCTCTGGATGATTCATTAACTTTGAGATTGTTTTGTTGGAAATCCCCCACAACGTTCTCCTATCAGAGATCTGGCAAAGCAACGTTTGAATAAGCTTAGCTCACGTATGTTTACATTGCTTTAGGATATTACAGTACAAACATAATTTGACTTATTCTGTTGTACAAGCCCTACCTACAAAGTGATTTCTAATCTCATACACACACATCAAACTCACAGGTTTACAGACACACACGCAAAGCAGGGACGTCATTAAGCCTATTTTGGGGGGGGCTGAGCCCCCCCATGATGTTGAAAAGGCCCCCCTACAATTTTTTTTTTGTCAAGGAAATTGTAACATGCCTGCACTTAACATAATACACCAGAATATGCTTTGAAATAAATACTAATACAATCAGAAGTTGTCTTTAATTTAGATTAAAAAAATTCTGAGAGCGCATTGATGGATACATTTTCTAACCTATTTCCCTTGAACTCACCCCAATATGTAGAATTAAATCATATCAACATTTGTTTAGCTTTTTTATATTTTTAAAAAGGAGGACATCCTGAAGACTCAGGAGAGGGAAGCAGGAGGTCTTAAGGCAAGTAAAGAAAAGAGAGTGAGCCAGGAAACAGGCCCTGATAGAATTCGGTGCGCACTACGCGCGCACATGCACTTCGGTAACTGCTAGGGGCTAAGCCCCCCCAGCCTATAAATCCTAATGCCGTCCCTGGCACAAAGACACAGACAAAAACAGACACACACACACACCATACAGACTGGCAGGTAAACAAACAGCAAATAGGATGGTGTGGGGGCGTGGCTGCTGCAGGGGCTGTGTGTGAATGTGTATGTGTTTGTCAAAAAGTGTGTGTCATCAGTGACTGCCGGTTGACGGACCTGCGGTTTGCTCCTGTAAGTAGCTATTTATTACTTTTGCAAAGCCATAGTCATAGTGCGCGTTATGCTTCAAAACAAGTACTGCAGTCCTTCAAATATACCTGGAGCCGTTGTATCTAATAGGCCGTTTATTACCGATCAATAGAGTTACTCTGCTTAGTTGGTGAAGTCATTCTATTTTTAAATACGTGTGGAGAAATCAGTGATATGGTTGAATAGTTTGAACTGTGGTGTTCTTTAATGAGTTTAATGAATCAGTTATGACTGACTTCAATCAATGTGCCCACACTGAGTTTAATTGAGGCGATGATCGATTGTCAAATGAATTGAATTTTTTTTTTTACATATTTGCAGGAAGCTAGAAAAGACTCAAATTTAACATTTCTTGACATAAAAAAATGTTTAGTTAACAGCATCTACCCGTATCGGTACGTTTCTAGGAAAGTTGTGTGTTGTTTTCTGCTGCCGGTCGTGTTTCTGTTCTTTCAGTTTCTTTCCCTCTTCTGAAACACGGTGGTATAATTGGTTTACCACCATCATCATCATCATCATCACAATTTTGGTTACTCATCTTCACCATATGTGTTTAGAAAGACGTCTGGAAGGAGTATTTAAGAGAGAACATTGTACACTCACAGTTGAACGTCAACAACAATTAAAAAAAACAATTATAAAGTACATGTTGATGAAAATAGAAAACATATGCCAAAACTTTATGCCATTTTTTTGGGGGTTGGACTGCATGTTAATAGTACAATGTGAAACTAATTCAATTAGATTCAAATTAATCTCACCATTGCAATGACACTAAATTTAATTAAAAATATGTATTGTTTCCTTTTGTTTGTATATTCTTTGCATCGTCTCTTTTTTAAGGATCGATTTTTTTTTTTCCATTTTGGCATTGCCAGGACATCCTAAATTCCCAAAAATTCCTAAAGCATTTCCCCACATAATCGCCTCCCTCTACGTACACTTACAGTTTTTCTCAATCGTTTAAACATGTTTTCTGAAACCATAGCTCAATTTCAAAAAACTCTAAACGCAAACCTGAGAAGAGATAATCATTTTGTCAAAACAACACAAATTCTTCTCAAAACTGATATTTTCCACCAAACAGTAAACACAGCTATCAAATGAATATCTCTTAGAGAGCATCAATTAAGCACTGGTGTGATCAACTCAAAACACTTCCATCAAAATGCTATTGACATACGTTTTTCCTTTTTGAGGCCATGCTACATATTCCAATGTATAACATTGTTTAGAAATAGCTTTCTTTTTTAAAGTTGCAATTAGGTGGTACATATAGTATAACAATACTGTGAATATATCAGAAAAATATTGCATTGACACAATCTTATCAGAATAGGATACATACAATACATATTTGTCTATCCAATGAGCTCCAATGGGCTAAACTCACAATCCTAGCTTCCCGGAGTCATACTGTACACCTATTTGACGCTGCAACAGTGTTCTGACACTACACCAAGGTTACCTATTTTGGTAAATTACAGTACAGTACTGTAATTGTACTGATAAGTAAAATGAAAAACCCTAAAGTTAGAAAATGTTTTGACTGTCTTTCGGGGATGTAATGATGAAATCAATCAAGTACAAAAAGCAAATATTTTATTTTACTGTAATATAGTGAAATGTTCAGCTGAACGGACTGCATAAAAAGCTTTTCGTAAACCAACAAAAAATAAAAATAAGAATATAAATGAGGTGAAACAGATCTACATGTAAATCAGTATGTATCCCACCTCCAATCCTGATCAGGCCAAATTACCATATCTGTCATGATCTGTCTGTCCTTTACCTGAAATTTCTGCGATTGGATCCTACCTGCCTGCCTGCCACCCACTAACCGTGTACAATATCTACAACACAGAAGAGCTCACCGATTCCTCTTCAATGACACATGATTGAAGTGTTTTGCCAGTTGAGTTTGAACAGGTGAAAAGTGAGTTAGACTTATTAGTAATTAATTGTTGTGTTTTGAAGGCCAGTGTGATCCAGGTGAACCAAGTGTGCTAAATGAGGAGATTTGGGTTAGAGTTTAGCAAAAATGTGACAACAGTGGAATTGTGCTTAGAGTCTAGCAGTCTGGAGTCTTGTAGTTGATACATGAGCTTCAAGTTTTCAGAATTGTGTGCATAGTTCCATTTTTTATGTGTATACAATCGAGAAAAACTGACATGTCTTCCTCCCCCAGCCAGACCCCAGCGTCTACCATGCTCCGCACCCTCCTCCAAGATCCCAACAACGCCACAGCCTGCTCCGATGCCGTGCCCCCACTCAAGGACTACTTCCTTCCCGCCGCCTACGGCCTCCTCTTCGCCGTGGGACTGGTGGGCAACCTCATCGCCATCGGGGTCTACGGCACCATGCTGCGGCCATGGAAGACCAGTGCCGTCATCATGGTGAACCTGGCCCTGGCCGACCTCCTGCACATGCTGACCCTCCCCTTCCTGGTGCAGTACTACACAGATGGTGAGACGTGGAACAGCGGCGCCCACATGTGCTACCTGGTGCGCTTCGCCTTCTACCTCAACCTGTACAGCAGCGTGCTGCTCCTCACCTGCCTGGCCGCCTTCCGCTGGCTGGTGGTGGCCCGGCCTCTCTGCGCGGCACAGGTGCAGCGCCGCAGCTGGGGCCTGGCTGTGTGCATGGTGGCATGGGTGGCCGCCATCGCCTTGGTGGGGCCCATGCTGTCCATGTTCTCCGCGAAGGGAAGTGGCGGACGGGAAAGGCGGGAACCGTACCATGTGCGTGGACTTTGCCGGCCAGACTGGGAGGTGGTACAGCCGGATGCTCACGGCACTGGGCTTCTTGTTGCCCCTGGCAACGGTGGCGGCGTGCTATGCGGGCATCGTTCGGGAGCTCGCCAAAGGGCCGTACAAGGCCAGCCCCCGCCGCGTTCGCGCCCGGCGGCTGCCCCTGGCCATCCTGGCGGGGTTTGTGGTGTGCTTCCTGCCGTACCACGTGCTCCGCGAGCTGAGGGTGGAGACGCTGGGGGCGCCCGCGGTCTGGTCTTGCGAGGCGAGATGGGGCATCCACGTGGCATATGTCATCTCGCGCCCTCTGGCGGCCGCCAACACCCTGTGCAACTTGGGGCTGAACACGCTGGCCGGGGGGCGGTTCCAGCGGGCCATCCGGCGGATCGTTGGCGCGGGCCGCCGGTGCCGCAACGGGGCGCCGCTCGGTTTGGTGTGCGGCACCGACCAGAAGCTCGCCACCCACAACAGGAGGACGCACATTATCAACGCGGCGGTCCGATGCCCGTCGCAAGGGCGGAACGAAACAGACCAAGAAGCAACAAACGCGAACAACTCTTGGGTGGATGTCGGTAAGAAGACCAGGATATGACCGATGCAGCGTAGTTCCAGAGCACTGTTTCACATGATATTAAAGGTGACATATAATACCACCAGGTGTGAGTGGGATTAGCCGTCACAAGCAGTTTTAAAAATTGGCCTCTTCTGATATCACAAGTGGGCGTGTCCACCTAGATGTGTGCTGGATAGATCAGTCTACCAGCCTACCCAGTAGACTGTGGCAAACATTGCTCCTCTATCCGTCATAAATCTAGGTGGACACGCCCACTTGTGATTTCAGAAGATGGCGATTTTCAAAACGGCTGGTAACAGCTAATGGTGGTATAATATCACCTTTAAAATAAATACGAGTGTGGTTCCCATCCTGTATGTTGCAAACTGGCACTCAATAACCTTGGCTCAGTGAGAGTCTCACTATAGTCTCACAATAATTCTGATTTTAATCTCAGAATCCTGACTTTAAAATGATCAGATGTGGCCCTAATCCTCTACCGTATATAAAGCTATCTCTGTATTATCATATGCTTTGGTGGCTTGTTTTGCTTGCGTCTCTACAGCAGGTAACGGATAAAAAAAGATTTCACAGTTCAGCATCTGTTATAGCTCACAGTGTACCAATAAAATAATAAAAGCTGTTAAAACGAAAGCGTTTGGCTTTTTTTTTTTCTCCAGTGTGAGTCGGGCTCACCTCCTCCCTGAGCTGGCAAAGACCCCAGGCACATTAGTCATGTCCGGCCCCTCTGCAGTGCTGCTACTGCAGAGGGACGCGTGGAGAACGCCGAACACAGAGGAACCAACTAGGCTAGAGTAACACCGGCCGGACGAGATCTAGTGCCAACCAGGCAGTCCACTCAGCGTCGGTGGTGGTTCTGCACCATACACAACACATGAATACCAATGTAAATATATCTATGTATGGATATGTCGTATCCATTTATATATATAGGTAGTGGAGAGAGAGAGAGTAAGACTGACAGTGAGAGAGCGAGAGAGAGAGACAGACAGAGAGACAGACAGAGAGAGAGAGAGAGAGAGAGAGAGAGAGATTTGCTATCTTATCCAAACAGAAATGTTGCAATGTTTTCTCTGTCTAACCTCCTCCCCTCCTCCCCTCCTCCCCTCCTAACCTCCTCTCCTCCTCCCCTCCTCCCCTCCTCCCCTCCTGGTCACCGTAGTTGTTCATCAATAGAAGTTATTTTCCGTGTCGTTTTTTTGTTTGTTTTGCTTGCCAAACTAGCACGCCATAACCATAGTTTATCTTCTACTTCCTTTTGTGCGTCCACTGTAATCATTTAGCTTAACGTCCCCCGGCTGTTCTCTCTCATGGTTTGGTTCTTATTGTACAGTAAATTAGACTGTCCTGCTTTATGTTAGAGAAAAGAAAAGACTCCCCACAGTGAGTGTTGTTAACTGATAGAACGAGTATTAGCTCCCAGCGCTCAAACTAAATCTTAAAAAACGAATAATAGCAAAGGAATTAGATAGAATAGTGGTAATAGTAGAAGGAGGAATATAAGTAGTCGTTTTTTGTTTTAGTTGTGATAATATAACCTATAGGTCTTAGAGTTGCAGAGATCGCAGCAGTGCTAATCTGACTAAACGTCCTCGTCAAATGTATTATGATATAAGAATATCCCAAATTAAAATAAGATTTTTTTAAAGTTATTTGTATGTATTTTATATCAGCATTAATCATCGCAGCGCTTACGTAACAATGCTATGCTTTTTTTCCGTTAAACTCTGAGCTGTTGGAGGAGGGCTGCCATGCTATTTTAAGACAAATCATTTCCTTTTCCTCCAACCTTCATTTCCTCCCACTCCTTCCCTCCCCTGGCCTCCTCCCCTCCTCTCCTGTCCGTCCTCTTCTCCTTCCCTCTCCTCTTTAATGAACTTCCTCTATTTCTCCTTTCCACCGTCTCCTCTCTCGCTCCTCTTGTCATATCTTCCTATCTCTCTACTTTCATCTCCTCTACACTTCATTTCTCCTCCTCTCCTCTTGTCATAGTCCTACTCCCTTCTCTCTCCTCCCTTACTCCTCTCCTATCGCCCTCACCTCTCACCCCTCTTCTCCACTATCTCTTCCCTCTCTCTATTCTCTCCTCCCCTCCTCCGCACTATTCTCTCCTCTCTTTCTCCTTTTCTCTCCCAACCCCCCCCCCCCCCCACCCCTCACAATCTCCTCTCCTCCTATAATGTCCTCCTCCTCCACCTCTCCCTGCTCGAAACTTCCCCTAAGCATCCACCTTCAGTTATATCCCTAAAGCACCACTCCACTAAAGCAAGCAAAGGCTCTGTCGGTCCACAAAAGTGTGTTTGGAGCCACAATGGCGTCTCGTTGGGCTCTGCGTTGAGACTGCTCCATGAGTCGTTAGGTAGGAGTCAAACTGAGCACCATCTGAGCTCTGAATGGTCAGTCTGCAGGTGAACGGGTCCTAATTGGCACCTCACGGCGCGGGCTGCAAACGTTCCCCTGCTCCTGATGAAAGGACTGGGTAGCCGGGCCCGACGAGAAGGTCTCTCACAGCGGCGTCTCCTCCTCCCCGGCGCGAATCAAAGCCTCATCGATTGTTGTGTTTGTGTGAGTGTGTAGGTGTCTGTGTGTGTGTGTGTCTGTGTGTGTATGTGTGTGGGTGTGTGGTTGAGTGTATAGGTGTGTCTGTGTGTGTGTCTCTGTGGTGTGTGCCTGTGTGTGAGAGGGAGGGAGTGTATTGGTTTGTGTGTGTCTCTGTGTGTGTGTGTGTGTGTGTGTGTGTGTGTGTGTGTGTGTGTGTGTGTGTGTGTGTGTGTGTGTGTGTGTGTGTGTGTGTGTGTGTGTGTGTGTGTGTGTGTGTGTGTGTGTGTGATGGTATAGATATATGTGTGTGTTTGTGTGTATGTGTGTGTGTGAGAGAGAGTGTGTAGGTGTGTGTGTGTGTGAGAGAGAGTGCATAGGTGTGTGTGTGTGTGTGTTGTGTGTGTGTGTGTGTGTGTATAGGTGTGTATTTGTGTGATTTTGGGGGTATTTGTGTGTATGTGTATGGATCATAGTGCTCTTTGAGTGTGTACGTTTGTGTGTGTGTGTGTGTGTGTGTGTGTGTGTGTGTGTGTGTGTGTGTGTGTGTGTGTGTGTGTGTGTGTGTGTGTGTGTGTGTGTGTGTGCATTTATGTATTTGTGTTTGACTGTGTTTGAGTGTTTCTATGTGTGAGCGAGTTTGACATTGTTTGTGTATGGATGTGAGCAAGTGTGTATTTGTGTATGACTGTGTGTGTGTGTGTGTGTGTGTGTGTGTGTGTGTGTGTGTGTGTGTGTGTGTGTGTGTGTGCATGTGTGTGTGTGCATGTGTGTGTCTGTGTATGTGATAAAAAAGAGAGCAGCAAACATCGAAATTTTCCAATCTCACGTTAATTGCGACCTGTGCAAACATGGCCCCAGTCATTACAATAACCAGTAAATTGCCGCCATAATCAATAGCCTTTGTGCTTTTTTAATTCAACACATTTCCTGCAAAAAAAATTGCCTCCATTGCCTCCAGACCTCAGCAATCTTTTCAGAGACTCATCGTTCACAACATCATTGGGGCCGTCCTTGGACCTGTAAGGATGCCAAACACTACCGATTCACCTACATGATATGACATCCGTCAATGCGAAGAGACGGTGTGTATGGGGATCGTGAAGTTGACGTCACAACATGTTGTAGCTATGGCGTATGCGGCATCTTTAGTTAGCTCTGTTGGTCTGTTGAGGGCTCTGCCTCACAAAATGGCCGCCCAGCATGACGTAACCTCACATTCCCTGTCTTGGGCGCTTTGTTCAAAGGCGGTTCATTGTCATCTCTTTTCAGTTAGCATTATTATTCATTTTTTCAAACCAATCCAGTTACACATTAACAGTACAAAAAAATAAGCTGAATATAACAATAACATGATTTGACATTATTAGGCGGTAATGTTTCAAACATATCCATCTTAAGAGATCTTTCGGAAGTCCGAAACTTAGTCCATGCCTTCTGCCCGGCTACAACAGACGTGAGGAATTGCTTATTAACAAATTGTTTGCGAGACACATGAGGGAAACACTGGTAAAGCCTCAGCGTAGCGTCTTGAAGATACATGCTAACTGTTGTCTCTTCATTGATTCGAAAATGCGTTCAAACTGGCTGCAGAACTGTTGGATGGTAATGTCCCATATTCCCCAAATGATCCCAGATACACAGTTTGGCCAAATAATGTTAGAACCCCATCCTGCATTTTAGCCCTGGAACTAAAATGGCGTTCTTCTTTCCCCCGCCGTCCCACCTCACCACCGCACCACCTGACTGCTATAATCCTCTGTGGTGGTCCCCTCCCCCATCTCCTCCCCCATCCCCCCCCTCCCCTCCTCTTCATCCTCTTCCTTCTCTTCCTCCCCCTCCTCCTCCTCCTCCTCTCCCCCCCGCCGCCACACGCGCGACAGGAAGCTCTGGTACTGTTTCCTCTGCCGGCGCTCCCGCTGCCAGCGCCGCCGCCTTAGCCGCCGCCGTTCCTCCGCCCGCTCCCGCTGCCGCTGCGCGCGGTAGCGCCGCTGGAACAGCTCCCGTGCGTACTCGTACAGCTCCACGTCCAGCGCATTCAGCGCCGCGATCCTCCGCCGCACCTCCTCGCCCACGCCGGTGCTGGCGGCCCGCGTGTTGTTGGCCTGCGTGAAGGCGCGCAGGAAGTGCAGGCCAAAGGTCCCCTCGAACAGGTACTGCGTCTTGCGCTGGAACTCCGTGAGGCCGAAGAACGCCATGCGGCGCAGGTTGGCCTTGGCGCTGGCCAGCAGTGCCCGCCCCCTTTGCGGCTCACTGGCGCCCGTGGCGTTGTAGCAGCCGACCAGGCTGAGGTCGGCCAGCATGCGCACCTGCCGGTTGTTGGCCAGGTTGGAGGCGCAGGCGGTGAAGTCGGCCAGGGCTACGCCCGCCCAGTCCTCGCCGGCGTAGCAGGCGGGAAGCTCGTCGCTTGTGGGCGGCCGGCCGTCGCACACGTGAGCCGCCGTCTTCCAGGTGGCGCCGCGCTGCACGTGCTTCCACTCACTGAGGTAGCGTGACACTGGGTCCCGCAGCACCGTGATGTAGTAGAAGTTCCTGCTGGGGGGGGGGGGGTGAAGAGACAGAGGGGAGGCACACAGTACAGAGACAGGTCATTATGGAGCGGGTAGGGTTATACAGTACAGAGACAGGTCATTATGGAGCGGGTAGGGTTATACAGTACAGAGACAGGTCATTATGGAGTGGGTAGGGGTTATACAGTACAGAGACAGGTCATTAAGGAGCAGGTAGGGGTTAGACAGTACAGAGACAGGTCATTAAGGAGCAGGTAGGGGTTATACAGTAAAGAGAGAGGTCATTAAAGGGATACTTCACCGATGGAGATATGAAGGTTGTATGAAGTAAATAATTCTATGTATTATAAATGTGCAAAAACAATCCTAGCCTGAGAAAAGGCAGAAAGTGTCTCTGGCTCAAACGCAAGAAATCCTCCAACTACCACAGTGCATTGCGCTCGTTGCACCGCCCGCCTGTCTCCGTTTGGAATGGGAAGGACTCATTATAATAATAATAATCATACATTATATTTATATAGCGCTTTTCAATGACCTAAACACGCTAACAGTGAAGGGGGGGGAACTAACTCACCACCACCAGTGTGCAGCACCCACCTGGGTGACGCAACGCAGCCAATCTGCGCCAGAACACTCACCACACCACCAGCTTGAGGTTGAGAGTGAGGGAATTAATGAGTCAGCCAATTATACAGGAGGATTATTAGGGTGGCCAGATTGAATGAGCCTGGTTGGGCCAGGACACCGGGTAAACCCCTACTCTATGAGACAAGTGTCCTGGGATCTTTTATGAGCACAGTGAGTCAGGACCTCAGTTTTACATCTCCTCCGAAGGATGGCACCTGCATCGGGATTGATGATGGAAGGGGCCAGAGGGAAGAGCGCCACCTATTGGCCACCAACCGACATCACTTACAGCATGGAATTCCCAGGCGGTCTCCCATCCAAGTACTAACCAGGCCCGACCCTGCTTAGCATCCGTGATCAGACAAGATCGGGCGTTTTCAGGGTGGTATAGCTTCGATTTTACTAGCGTGGGTGGTAGCGCAAGCAAACTTTGTGAAAATATATCCCTGTGATCCGTTCACTAGGTTAGACTTCTGCCCTCGTTTTTTCAAACGCCTAATTTTGATGTTACTGTACAGCATAAAGTAGGTAGGGGTCCGACACTACAGAGACAGGTCATTGAGGTGCAGGTAGGGGTTAGACAGATCAGTATGGAGCAGGTTGGGTTAGAGTCAGACAGTACAGAGACAGGTCATTAAGGAGCAGGTAGGGGTTATACAGTACAGAGACAGGTCATTATGGAGTGGGTAGGGGTTATACAGTACAGAGACAGGTCATTGAGGAGCAGGTAGGGGTTAGACAGTACAGAGACAGGTCATTGAGGAGCAGGTAGGGGTTATACAGTACAGAGACAGGTCATTAAAGGGATACTTCACCGATGGAGATATGAAGGTTGTATGAAGTAAATAATTCTATGCATTATAAATGTTCAAAAGCATTGCGCTCGTTTCACCAACCGCCTGTTTCTGTTTGGAATGGGAAGGACCCATTATAATAATAATAATACATTATATTCATATAGCACTTTTCAATGACCCAAACACGCTTACAGTGAAGGGGGGGAACTAACTCACCACCACCAGTGTGCAGCACCCACCTGGGTGATGCACCGCAGCCAATCTGCACCAGAACACTCACCACACCACCAGCTTGAGGTTGAGAGTGAGGGAATTAATGAGTTAGCCAATTATACAGGAGGATTATTAGGGTGGCCAGATTGAATGAGCCTGGTTGGGCCAGGACACCCCTACTCTATGAGACAAGTGTCCTGGGATCTTTTATGAGCACAGTGAGTCAGGACCTCAGTTTTACATCTCCTGCGAAGGATGGCACCTTCCACAGCACAGTTTCCCCGACACTGGAGCATCGGGATTGATGATGGAAGGGGCCAGAGGGAAGAGCGCCACCTATTGGCCACCAACCGACATCACTTACAGCATGGAATTCCCAGGCGGTGTCCCATCCAAGTACTAACCAGGCCCGACCCTGCTTAGCATCCGTGATCAGACAAGATCGGGCGTTTTCAGGGTGGTATAGCTTCGATTTTACTAGCGTGGGTGGTAGCGCAAGCAAACTTTGTGAAAATATATCAGGTTAGACTTCTGCCCTCGTTTTTTCAAACGCCTAATTTTTATGTTACTGTACAGCATAAAGCAGGTAGGGGTCAGACACTACAGAGACAGGTCATTGAGGTGCAGGTAGGGGTTAGACAGAACAGAGACAGATCATTGAGGAGCAGGTCGTGGTCAGACAGTACAGAGACAGGTCATTGAGGTGCAGGTAGGGGTTGGACAGAACAGAGACAGGACATTAAGAACTAGGTAGGGGCTGGAAAACCAGGTCACGTTTATTATGAAAACAATACAAAGTAGTTGACTATAAAAGTGGAACTCGAGACTTAGCCTTCTGTCATTTTTTCCAGAAGTCATCTATTGTTGTCAGGATTGTCAGATGCTAATTGGTTCACACTGTGAACCAACATTCGTCTGGCAATTATTTTCCAACAGGAAGAGTGATGAAGTCTGGCAGGTTTTCCCTGCCTTTCTAATCAGTACAGCTTCCTGTCTAAGCACATAAATGTATACGTCTCTCCCTCATTTCAAGATTTGTATGATGTAAAGGTGACAGTCCTCCAACTCAGAAATAACCGTGCTGTCGCAGTGTTCCATCATGATCAACAAGTGGAGCAATTTGAAGCAAGTGTCATTGTAATAAAGTGAAGTGCAATATTTCTATATTTTTAGTTCAAGATTTATTATGTTTCCTGGCTCTGTGGGGTGGATGAAAAAACTGGTGCTTTGCATATTCAAATTCCAGGTTTATCGGACAATTGAAGCTAATATTTACTATGAATGATAAAGGCTATGTTTAACAACAGTTGGATTCATGTGATTTTGTTGTACTACCTTCTATGTATCCATTTAGTCTTGCACACACACACTGTGGCAACCCGGCACGGTGAGCGAACCACCTCCTCCCAAACAGGACACCATTTTGCTGGGCAAAAGCCAAAAAGGCATGTTTAATCCAAACCAAACATAAAGTCTCTCAAAACACAAATAACATAAAACCTGGGAGGAATCCACGGTCCCCTCCTTCGTGGGTGGAATCCCGTCACCCACGAGGACCGGTCTCTCCGTGCAGGATCCACATGGCTGGGAGAGCCCTGAATGAGTGGAGAAGCAGGCTATTTAAGCCCCGCTTCTCCACCTGTGCCACAGGTGTTCCCCATGTCCTTAATTGGCCCAGGCCGGGTTGCTACAACACACACACACACACACACACACACACACACACACACACACACACACACACACACACACACACACACACACACACACACACACACACACACACACACACACACACAACCACACACAAACACACACACACACACACACACACCACACACACACACACAGAAAAATAACACAACTTCTAACAAACACAAAGAGTACATACATGCGCATACACATACACGCAAACATCATATACCCCCATCACACATAAACACCCACCACACACACAAACACACTCACACGCACCTACTCACAAACCCACACACAAACACAGTCAAGCACACACTCACTACCTCCCAGATCTGTAATTAAAGCCTCTTTATTTCCAACAACCCTTATTTATGTTTCCTGAACTTCCACACACAGAAAGGCTTCCACTACTAGACATCATGGCTGGACGTGACCTGTCTGTGTGTGTGTGTGTGTGTGTGTGTGTGTGTGTGTGTGTGTGTGTGTGTGTGTGTGTGTGTGTGTGTGTGTGTGTGTGTGTGTGTGTGTGTGTGTGTGTGTGTGTGTGTGTGTGTGTGTGTGTGTGTGTGACGGCCATTCCTTGCTCCTGTCTCTGTATCTCGCCGGGGTCGCCCGCGGCAGAGCGCACGCTGGATGAATGCTTGCGTTGGCCGCCGTTATCACGGCTGCCTTTACAGCGCCTCCCATTACACCACTGCGACCTTCTGTGCTTTGAATAGATGGCAAAATGCCAACCCATTCCACCTCCTCCTGCTCTCTGCTGCTATCCACAGGATGAAGGTCAGGGCTAATTAATAACAGGGTGGTGGTGGTGACGGAGTTAGTTGATGGTGGATGGTTGAGCTGGTGGTGTAAATGGGGATGGTGGTGGTGGTTTGGTGGTGGCTTGGTGGTGGTGGTGGCAGTAATGTTGGTAGAGGTGGTGGTGGGGGGTCTCTGTGCTGTCTAACCCCAACCTGGTCCTTAATGACCTTTCTCTGACAGTTTCTATAATGGCTGCTTCATATTCTCTCTCTCTCTCTCTCTCTCTCTCTCTCTCTCTCTCTCTCTCTCTCTCTCTCTTCTCTCTCTCTCTCTTCTCTCCTCTCTCTCTCTCTCTCTCTCTCTCTCTCTCTCTCTCTCTCTCTCTCTCTCGATCATTTTATCTTTTATGTTTACGTGATAGCTTACCCATGTAAGCTACAGGAAAACAAACAGGACACACACAGACACACACACACACACACCACACACACACACACACACACCACACACACACCACACACACACACACACACACACACACACACACACACACACACACACACACACACACACACACACACACACACACACACACATTGAAACACAATCCAGTGTCCCTGGGCTTGGACCACAGTTTGTAGACGGAAGTCAGTGGCCTGCACTTGGGTGTCCATTACCAGTCTGAAGTACGGCTCTGGGAGAGAGAGGTTGAAATAGAATGGCCCCATGAGAGGGAAAGAGAGAGAGAGAGAGAGAGAGAGAGAGAGAGAGAGAGAGAGAGAGAGAGAGAGAGAGAGAGAGAGAGAGAGAGAGAGAGAGAGAGAGAGAGAGAGAGAGAGAGAGAGAGAGAGAGAGAGAGAGAGAGAGAGAGGGAGAGAGAGAGAGAGAGAGAGCGATTGGGAAGAAGAGAAACGAGAGAAGGCCGATAGAAAACAAGAATGAGAGCAAAGGAGTCCGAAGGACATGGTTGCAGTCAAAGAGATAGAGAAGGCCGATAGAAAACAAGAATGAGAGCAAAGGAGTCCGAAGGACATGGTTGCAGTCAAAGAGATAGAGAAATGTGGTAGAGAGACTATGAGCCAGAGAGAGAGAGAGAGAGAGAGAGAGAGAGAGAGAGAGAGAGAGAGAGAGAGAGAGAGAGAGAGAGAGAGAGAGAGAGAGAGAGAGAGAGAGAGAGAGAGAGAGAGAGGGACGGAGAGAGAGAGAGAGAGAGAGAGAGAGAGGGACGGAGAGAGAGGGACGGAGAGAGAGTTAGTAGAACGGCTATCAGACTCAGAGAGAGGGAGGACAGCAATAGGGTAGGGGGAAAAAAAAAGAGAGAGAGAGGCTACAGAGTGAAGGCCGGCCGCCCGGCTGAACGTGCTCGCCTGAGATATGAGACGTTCTATTTTAGTGGATGAAGAGAACACCCCAAGGAGCTGAGGGGGGAGGAGGGGAAGGAGGAGGGGGAGGAGGAGGGGGGGGAGGGGGAGGAAGAGGAGGACGGGGGGGGGAGGAGGAGGATGATGGGGAAGAGGGGGAGGAGGGGGAGGAGAATGGGGAGGACAGGAGGAGGTGGAGGAGGAGCACTAGGCTGACAGGCCCAGTGTTGATAGGGCTTGTACATCACACCGTCACCTTGCTTGGTCATTGTTTAGTAATCATTCATAAAATGAATCGTCCTCATAGGAAGACATTGTGGTGTTTGAAACTGGTGTTTACAATGATTTAGGATATAACAGTCCTATAACTCTCGATGTGGGACGCTGCCCAAGCCCTATAGACCCTCTTTTACTGTCACATCCCTCTCCAACTGCCTTCAGCCAACACAATGACATGGGCACTTCATTTGTTCTCGCAGGCTACTGCTATTACCTAGGTTTTAAACTTACTTCTCTATATGTGTAAACCACTCTGGAGTGATTTTGTGTTTTTCCAATGATAAAAGTTTCTCCTACAAGGCTAAAGTGTCAGGGTAATAAATAAAAACATGATGCTATGGTAATGGTAAAGATAAGATGGTACTTTATTGATCCCAGACGGGAAATTCAGGAGACATAAATAAGTGTAAATAAAGAGGCTCTAATTACAGGTATGTGAGTCGGTGCATGCGTGTGCATGACCGTGTTTGTGAATGTGTGTGTGCGTGTGTGTGTGTGTGTGTGTGTGTGATGTGTTGTGTGCGTGTGTGTGTTGTGTGTGTGTGTGTGTGTGTGTGTGTGTGTTGTGTGTGTGTGTGTGTGTGTGTGTGTGTGTGCCTGCGTGCATGAGTGTGTGTGTGTGTGTGTGTGTAAACGAGGCTGCATTGGTGTCAGCTTTGGGTGCCTTAACGCCAATACCTGCCACCTCCCAGGCCTAATCTCCAAAGCTTGCTTAGCTCCTGTCGTTCTGTCCTGTTAAGCCCCGCCTCTGCTCATATATTTCCCGCCCATATACCAAGTAGCCCCGCCTCAGACCACAATGGCCCCGCCCCCATCATTTGAAAGTTGGGTGACTAATCTGGTCCACAAAACAATATGGTTATTTGGTTATCAAGGTTATAAAGGTCATCTTAATGGTTTCACAACTTATTAAATGGCAGTATTCAAACCAATGATTCCTCTTGTGTTCGCCCACTTGCCTCTTGGTTTTGCAGAGTTTCTCATAGCCCTATTGAGGACAATAGCAGGTGTTTTGGGTTTGTTACTGACACATAGCTGCATGAAACTTGAATTGTGTTTCAGACACGCTTTGGTGCCAAAGAAAAATATTTTGACTGTTGATCCATGTCCTTTAAATGTCTTTAGAAGTGATCCCCACCGATATAAATCTCTCTCTGTGGACTTTGTGTTTGAAGTGTGCTCAAGTAAGCTTTCCTTGCCTCACCTTAAAATCCTGGGAGAGGCTATTCTCTTTGAACGTTGAGTTTCTCCTGACCCTATAATGACTAAGTCGTAGTCATTAAATGGACAATGCGCAGTATTTGTAAACTGTCCATCAAATGCAATTCGTAGGCTTGCTTCTATTCCAAAGCTTATAAGTATAGCTTGTGTAAACTACACAAACTCTCTCTGGCTCTGCTCTCTGGCATTAGTGATTTACGGCCACAAGGTGAGCAAGGAACGAAGGAACCATCTTTCAAGTGACAAACCACACCGTAATATCCTTTGAATTGGAATTCACCGTAAGAAAGGACAAAGTTGTTAAATTCCATCCAAGGTATTCACCTTCCTTTTGCAAATGTAGTTCTGAATGAGAGAGTACATTCCAATGAGAGAGTACACGCAAGAGCAGCCCTGGAATATCAATTCATCCCCACCTGAAGGTGTTTTTCCCGGTCTCTTCGTCCATCTCTTTGTTCATCCCACCATCTCCCTCCCTCTCTCCCTTCATCGCTCCCTTCATCGTTCCCTCTCTCCCTCCATCTCTCCCTCTCTCTCCCTTCACCTCTCCCTCTCTCCTTTCATCTTGACCTCTCTCTCCCTCCATCCCTCTCTCCCCTTTCCATCCCACCCGCTCTCTCCTTTCATCTCTACCTCTCGCTCTCTCCCACTTCCATCTCTCGCTCTGTCCCTTTTTCCCTCTCTCTCTCTCTCTCTCTCTCTCTCTCTCTCTCTCTCTCTCTCTCTCTCTTCTCTCTCTCTCTCTCTCTCTCTCTCTCTCTCTCTCTCTCTCTCTCTCTCTCTCTCTCTCTCTCTCTCTCTCTCTCTTTCTCCCCCTTCCATCCCTCCCTCGCTTCACCCCCCCTGACCCTCTCCTTACCAGGATAAAGAAGGAAGAAAGAAAACTGGTGTCTCCGGCTGTCCTTAATCCCCCATAAGGAGTGTTCAGATTAGTGCAAATCCTGTGGAATATATCTCCCAGGAACCAACCAAAGACTCACCCTGAAGTCTCTCCCCGCTCTCTACCGCAGACCAGGCCAAGAGGAAGAGAGAGAGAGAGCGTCGGGGGTTGGTGATGGTGCTTGGGTCCAAAGAAAAATAGAAAAATACGCCTAACGGCTACAATTTTTTAAGTCTCAATCAGGTGCTGCTTGTTCGGCAAAGAATCGTTCAATTCAGAGCAATACGATTGGCGCTTTTCAAAACGCATCCTTTTCTCAAATCAGGTTTTTATTACAAAAGTTTTGTCTGTGAAATGTCACGATTAATCACGGCAAATTGCAATGAAAAGCAAAAAATGATGTCTGACACAACAGGCCTCTACCACAGAGCTGGGCTGAACACTATTGGTCATTGTGGGTCTGTAGGCATGTGCACTTTATTAACCTTATGAACTACACCTGTCCTCCCCTGAGCTGAAGGCCCAACGTTTGATATTCACACTGCACAACCGACTAAAAAACATTCATGATTATCCTAACGCAGTCTTTCCCAAAGACTGGGTTGCGACCCACACGTGAGACTCAATAGGGTCGCCAAATAAATGTATTGATTCATTTTTTATACAGTCATACTGAAATCCTGAAATAGACTGAACACTGCACCCGATATTTGCGTTGCGCTCTCCTCTTGTACACCAGACTGGAATGCAATGCTAAAAAGCAAGCAGGCCCACTAGGCCCATTAGCCAGGTAAATAGGACACAATGTTCCTAATGACAGGTCTACAATAGACCTGATGTTGATACTGTGAATACTGTGAACATCAAACGTTTACTCACTATATGTTTACTATTTGTAATTTTTTATTCCGTCTGAAACACCTGTATTTCTCCCCCGGGGGATTTATAAAGTTTTATCTCATCTTATTTTATGTGGTTAATGAATTGATTGTTGACTGTTCAAATTGATTGCTTGATTGACTATTTGATAACAATAGCCCCGCACCAACACAAGCCTATACCTGTTCGGCATGAGCATTTAAAAGAACTTTCAACAAGAAGCATGTTTTGATAGTGCTGTACTATTGTGAATTGGTTCACGATGGTTTGTAATTAAAAAGTTTGGGAATCACTATCTTAACAGACAGACCGACCAACGGTCCGAGGCTTGGTCTGGACGCGCGTCGTGACCGAGCGTCAGGCGCTGTAGGATCCAGCACTCGGGAGCGAGGTGGTGTGACGTTGTTCACGACAACGTGCTGGCTTTAGTTATTGACTAATGAAGTGTGAAAAAGCAATACCGCTGCTCCCCGACACCTCGGAGCTCCCCGGAGAAATCAGCTGCTGTTCCTGCCTAGCCACACCTTTGTAGCGCGGCCGGATATTGTTCTAATTATGTTTTTCCTTGTGTATCTCCCACATTAATCTAGCAAACGGTGGTGACATTAGAAATGCAGGAAATATGATAATTTGTTGAGAGTATTTCATAGAGTTGGTGCCTTAAAGCTAGGGTAGGCGATTTTTTTACTGAAATATTTATCAAAAATGTCATAATAGTCAGTCAGCTATATGTAGGCGAAGTGCTCTGAGAATATCTGCACATCACTTTGCTCTCCCCTGCCTCTGTGTGCCCCCCCAAAAAATTGCCACCGCTCATGTACACTTTGACCAATCAGAGCGAGGCTCTGATTCTCCGTTCTTATTGGCTATGGGACTGTCCGTCAACTTGGCACCGACGTTCGTGCGTCCCTGCGTGAGCGTTCACGAGCCTAGCAGCTTATGCTAACAAATTACAGTTGCACTTAGTTTGCTAACTTGCTTGGCTGATACAGCTACCTTTCTACCAGCGCAATTACAATGATTTTAAGATAACATACATGGTATGTCTGTGAGTAAGATGTTGATACTATATATGTTCTTATGCAGTTATCAGCACTAATGTTTAATTACCTCGGAATCGGACATGGTGTTTCGTCTTCCTATCAATGTAACTGAATTCACATGAACGCGCATCACTGACGTTCGGAGGGAGGAGCTACAGCAGGTAGCGCGTGGGAGGGAGGGACCAGAGAGAACGCGACAGAATCTCAACGGCTGTTTTCCCCAAAATCGCATACCCTAGCTTTAACTGTAGGCACACAGTTTGCATGTATAGATATATACAGCCTACAGCCTATATATATATATATATATATATATATATATATATATATATATATATATATATATATATATATATATTATTATATATATATTATATATATATATATATATTATAATATATTTATATTTAACGTATTATTTTTTAACGGTCTTTAGAAAGTCTTTAGAAAATAGTATCAAGTATCAAGTATCAAGTATCAATAGTATCAATCTAGTCTCATTAATCTAGTCTATCATTTTTGGTCAGCGCTTTGCTAGAATTGGCATTGGGTTAGCTTAATATGGGTAACAGGCTTAGTAGCCCAGCATGCTCAGTATCCGTACTTGTAGATTATATACATCCTTTGACATGACATTGGAGCCTAGTAAACACTAAATGCCCATAACAACAGTAATTATAATAGTAAATGCTTGTTTAATTTGTTGCTGAATGAAACAGATAACATTAAATAGTCCACACAAAATGAATTTACAGATTTTGATAGTGCCAAAGGGGCTGACGGATCCAATCAAATAGGTGGAATCAAGCCCCAGATATCAGTGCAATATAAAACACAAATAAATGATACATTATACAGTGTTAAAAGCTGAAAGTGAGTGGAGGCTGATTAGCAGAATTAAGCACTTCCACTGTTACTGCACTACCACCCCCTGCTGTGTTTTAGAGTAACGAGGGCAGTAGTATGGACTGGTCGTCCGCATGCACAGCGTGGGACTAACAGGGTCACAGGGTTCAGTGGTAGGGGAGGCTAGCTAGCAAGTTTGACAGCCACGGACAGCCATTTAGCACCTTTAGCCATGAAACGAGTCGCAGCGGGATCCACAGTGACTGGGAGCGAACCAATCTAAAACTGCTAAGACTAAGGGCTAAAAATAACTGGATATTAAAGCTGGCATGATAGATGACATGGGCATGGGGACGGATGTACAGGAAGAGGAAAGAATTCAAGAATTAATGGACGACAGAAGTTTGTGGTCATTGGTCCCAATTTTACATTTTACACTTTCTGTCCCGGTCATTCTTTTACACGAATGACCGGGAAAGCATGATAGAGTCATAGTTGCTTTGGAGATAGACAGCAGATTATTCATTTTATTTGCATATTTAATATTATTCGTGATTGAATTAGGATCCTTTCTTTTCGGACCTTATACAATCAATCACAAATCCTCAAAGTATATTTTGAAAAGGATTTTGTCTTGTTTTCAGCAAAATTAACAGCAAATAGGCTACCCCTACAACAGCTGCTCCCTGATTTGATTTCAGTGCTTTTAAAAACTTGAGCTTAACCTGAAAGAATAGAAGAGATCACACTAAA
>OLKM01000436.1:256753-268757 GCA_900291075.1 Melanogrammus aeglefinus
GTTTGGCCAAGGATTTAATTACTTGGCCATTACGGAGCCGCTTTCATCCAAAGCGATTTAAAGTGAATACAGAGAACGGTCATTAAGGAGCAGGTAGGGGTTGGACAGTACAGAGACAGGTCATTAATTTGCAGGTAGGGGTTAGACAGTACAGAGACAGGTCAGTTAGGAGCTGTTAGGGGTCGGACAGTACAGACAAAGGTCATTATGGAGCAGTAAGGGGTTAGACAGTACAGACACAGGTCATTAAATAGCAAGTAAGGGTAAGAAAGGAGAGAGACAGGTCAGTTAGGAGCAGGTATGGGTTAAGGCCAATTTCCACCAAAACCGTCACGGAAGCGGTACGGCAGCGAAGCGGCTGATGGCTCAAGACGTGCATAATTATAATATATGAATTGTACAAAATATTATGATTAAAATGATTCAGAAAATATTATTTATGAGTTATAATCGACCCCTACATAATATATATACATCAATATTATAACCCATTAAATACGGTATGATTTCTAGATGTCATGGCAACGTTGCAGTCCGCTCGCGACCCTGGACTTACGATTAGAGAATAGACGAGGCATCGATGCAGAATTTAATTTCTTCTTTGCCACTGATTAGCTATTGATACCATAGATAGACTGTATAATATTACAATGCCCTTTTAGTAAATTGCAGGGGTCAATGTGAGATCATTGTGAGATCATGAATATTCATGAGCAAATGCAAACTGATTGGCTGTCGAAGTGTTCTGAGACATGGCTGCGAACCGGCAAACTTCAAAAATAAAAGAGGCAAGTATCATAAACAAAGTGCTGGTTTGGGGATAGTTCCACGACCGTATCCAGCCTACATTGACTATAATGGTTTCTATTTTCTTTGGCGACCGTTTTACTGCCGTGACGCTTGCATGGCGGTTCTGGTGGAAATTGGCCTTGAGACAGTACAGAGACGGGACATTATGGAACAGGTAGTTGTTCAAAAGTTATAGGGGATTATAAGTGTGATCATGTAGGGTTGGAGCTAGGGTTTGGGTTGGTGTTAGATCATTGCAACCTATACCACCAACTGATATGTACTGCAGGTGACAGGTGTCAGGTGTCAATGAGGCTGCATGTCAAATCTGGCTACACCTTATTCATATATAGTCACTCAAAGGGGTATTGAACCCAAACTATTTTTAATGTTTAAGACAAGTCATTTGTCTTATATGATTGTAAACATAGTAATCGATTCCATTGTATCATTATATCTCACATTGTATCACCAAATCCCCAATTTAGCGGAAAAAGGGTCAAATCTGACGTTTTCGCCATTCTCCCCAAATCACTAGGTGATCGTTACATTCTGCAGAACGCACGTGGCGTTCTGTTAATGACGTCAGACTACCTTCCGACGAGGCGGTGTGTATGGACGTGTTGAGCTCTGTCTGGGAAGTGGGGGACTGCGGTGTCCTGAGAGGAAGCTGTGCTTTGCGAACACTTATTGTATATACTACTACGGTGTGTGTTTGCTTTCAAAAGTATCCCAAGGTCAGCATGGCTCGTGACCATGGCGATAACACGCCGTCCTTCCTAGAACTCTCAGCCTCCAATTATTATTATTTTTTTTAATCTCATAGTGTTTGAAATCATGCTTAAACAGGGTTAACTTCCACTCCGATATGAGTAGTACGTGAAGCAGAGAGCGCTTAGGTCCACTGTGTGATTCTGTCAGCAATGCTGATGCAATTCTGATTTTCAGCAATTAGTAGCCAGAACAGATTCGGGATTAGCGGAGAGAGGAGCAGCAAGCGGGGGGTTTGGTCAGCGGCGGGGTTTGTGGGTCCCCTGGGGGTATCTGAGCATTAGCATGAGCATGTTCTGCGTGCATGTCCGACTTGTATCTGCAGTCCTACGTCTATGAATAGCAATGGAATAGACCCCATGCTAGGGGGACCCTCGAAGATCCTTCCTTGCTCTTAAGGGTGTGAGAATAAGTGTGTGTGTGGGGTGTGTGTGTGTGTGTGTGTGTGTGTGTGTGTGTGTGTGTGTGTGTGTGTGCGTGCGTGCGTGCGTGCGTGCGTGCGTGCGTGCGTGCGTGCGTGCGTGCGTGCGTGCGTGCGTGCGTGCGTGTGTGTGATCTGATCTCTGTGTGTGATCCAAGACATATGGATGGATGGATGGATGAATGGATGAATGGCCAGATGGACAGATGGACAGACACATGGGTGGTGGATGGAGAGACATGAGGCAGTCAAATAGACAGACAAACAGACACACACACACGCATACACAAACACACACACCTACACACACACACACACACACACACACACACACACACACACACACACACACACACACACACACACACACACACACACACACACACACACACACAGACACACACAAACACACACACCTACACACACACACACACACACACATACACACACACTCAAACAACAATTCCCACACACCAGCACAGATAGACAGAGAAAAACCGACACACACGCACATACACACACATAAACTCTCAAACCCACACATAGAGACACACACACACAGACACACACACACACGCACGCACGCACGCACGCACGCACGCACGCACGCACACACACACACACACACACACACACACACACACACACACACACACACACACACACACACACACACACACACACACACACACACACACACACACACGCACACCAATCACCAGCTCACCGTTTTCTCCGCGGTGTGTTCTTCTTGTCCCGCTTGCTCATCACTTTGGGCACACAGTTGGTGAGCTCCGTCCAGTCCGCGTGCAAACCGCAGCTCCAGCCCGTGGAGAAGCGCGAAAAGAGCCACGACTCGGTTTTCCCGGGCCGGTGGCACGTGCATTTCCGCTGCCCGGGCATGCAGTCACACGGCTGCTCCAGGTCGATGTTCTTCACCAGGTGCCGTCCGAAGGTGGTGCCGCCCGTCTTTTGGATGTGCAGGAACACGATGACGTCATCCCCATTGATGTCGAAGTCAACGCGGCGGTCCAGGTCCCGCGCGGTGAAGTTGAACTTGGAGCCGATCTCCGGGTCGGCCTCCGCGGGGTACTGGGAGTCAGAGTAACCGGAGGAGGTGGAGGAGGAGGAGAACCGCCGGGGTGTCCTGTCCTCCTCCCCAGTGAAGCTGCAGGTGTTGCTGTCCGCGGGACACACGTACTGGTAGCAGATCATGAAGAAGAGCAGCGCCGCGATGGGGATGAAGAGCAGCCGGTTGAACTTCTCCTCCACCATGGCGGGAATTGATCGGGCTGTTCCGATCACGCCATGGGCCAAAGAAGGGAGAAAAACTCACGCGACATCCGAGTCGGTTGTCCTCTCGTTTATTCTCGCTTTTCTCATCCTTGTTTCTGGGAGATGGATGTGGCGGGTGGTGGGGGTCCTGGTGTAGGATCGGTGTCCCGGTGAATTCCCACAAGCGACGCAGGGGTGTTTGCGATGACAGAAACCTCAGTGTTAAACACTTCAGATTCTCTCAGAGGCTTAGGTCACTTATCGAACTTGACACACAGCGCGAAAACAAGTGCAGTTTTGCGATTTAATCCGTCACCGCGCAACGAACATCGAGATCGAAACAATCGAAAAAGAAAACGATGAGAGCCCATGGGAACTTTCCCGTCAGTGCGCTCTGTGGGACACACACGGTGGATCAGGTCCGACTGCGTCCGCGATCAGAGAACATCCCGAATGAGACCGTGAGCCGGTGACGTCAGCAGCCTCCTGCATCACACAGCCGTGGTCGCCAGCCTATCGGACCTCGGTGCGCGTCGAGCCCACAGACGCTCGTGCGGATTACAGGAATTCTTCTGTGTGTGTGTGTGTGTGTGTGTGTGTGTGTGTGTGTGTGTGTGTGTGTGTGTGTGTGTGTGTGTGTGTGTGTGTGTGTGTGTGTGTGTGTGTGTGTGTGTGTGTGTGTGTGTGTGTGTGTGTGTGTGTGTGTGTGTGTGTGTGTGTGTGGGTGTGTGTGGGTGTTTGCGTTTGTGCGTGCGTGCGTGCGTGTTTGTGTGTTTGTGTGTGTGTGTGATGTCAGATTAGGACCTGACATCTCATACCACAGTCGGAGGCTGCTTGTCTCATCCAGCACCATGGAGAGGTCTTGAGGAAACCGACGTCTTGGAACGGGTTCATTCATTGAACCGAACGTGATTGGCAGACAGGGCGGGATCAAATGTTTACGTTTACATAAACCCACATCACCGATCCATTGTTTCTGTATCTGTAGATAGCATACGTGAAGGAATAACGAGTGTTTTACTCAAATCGCAAATAAAGGCCTTATATACATATCGTAGTTTTAGTTACATATAGTAGTTTTTTTTAGTCACCCTATGAAATCTAGGCCTACTTCATAAAATGTCCTCATTGTCTCAATATAAATATATAAATGATGATGTCATGTCAGCGTTAATCGGTTAAACGGCACAGGCCTCGTAATAATGTATGGCCTTTAAGCCTTCGCTAATAAAAGGCTTTTGTGTTTTTTTCTTGCCTGATACACAGCGAAGCCATCAGAGGATTTTCCGCGGGAGAAGAGCATAGAGTAACAGCATGTGACTCTATGCTCTCTGCATCTGATGCACTCTGGCCTGGATGACAATAGAGGGATAATCTGCCAGCGCGTCCGTCAGCCCGACGCACATATCTTTATTCCATTCTGCTCCTTCAGCCTCTACTGTGGCCTCTCTCTCTCTCTCTCTCTCTCTCTCTCTCTCTCTCTCTCTCTCTCTCTCTCTCTCTCTCTCTCTCTCTCTCTCTCTCTCTCTCTCTCTCTCTCTCTCTCTCTCTCCTCTCTCTCTCTCTCTCTCTCTCTCTCTCTCTCTCTCTCCTGTTTCCCTCTCTCTCCCTCTCTTACATAGTCTCTCGTCCTCTCTTTATCTCTCTCTCTCTTCCAGTTTTCCTATATCTCCTTCTCTTGCATGGTATTTTGTCCTCTCTCTCTCTCATCCTGTTTCCCTCTCTCCCCCTCTCTTACATAGTCTCTCGTTCTCTCTTTCTCTCTTTCTCATCCTGTATCATGCATCACTCAGGGTATGAGAGGAAGGAGAGAGATAGAGTGTGTGTGTGTGTGTGTGTGTGTGTGTGTGTGTGTGTGTGTGTGTGTGTGTGTGTGTGTGTGTGTGTGTGTGTGTGTGTGTGTGTGTGTGTGTGTGTGTGTGTGTGTGTGTGTGTGTGTGTGTGTGTGTGTGTGTGTGTGTGTGTGTGTGGGTGAGGGTAAGGGAGTTTAGAGACAGAGGACAAAATATGGAGTGGCGCAAGTGAAAGGGTAGATAGAGGGGGAGGGAATGGAGAGATGAAGAGAGCGACAGAGGTGTTGAGTGAAAGAGTGGGGAGAAAAAATAAGAAATTTGGAGAGGTCCTAACTGACACAGAGAAGAGAAAGGGGGAAGGAAAAGAGGGCGGGAGAGAGAGAAAGAAAGAAAGTAAGAGTGAGGAGAGGATAAAGAGAGATGAGAGAGAGTTATTAAAAGCAATTGAAAGATGTGAGACAGAAGGCTCTGAGAAGAGTCTAGGCTTGAAAACTCTTCTAGTGTATCTTCTTTGTACATTTCCTGCTTCCTGGAAACATATTGGTGAGTGCTAAGGCGTTTACATGGGGCCACTCTACATGCATTGGGTTCCCTCTTTTCTGAAAAAAAAATTCTTAATATACACCTGAACCCGACTATCTTCATTGGCATTCTTTTGCTCTGAATTCCTGTAGCACTTCCACTAGCACAAATGTTACAAAAAGATTCCTTCCCTCATCTGCCTGATGACCATTTTTTCACTAGGGTAATGTTTTTGTCGTAGTTGCTCAAATATTGATCGGATGCTTGATTGTTCTTGTCTGCACGATGCACTTGATGACAATGTTGTAGATTCCAAGATTTAACACACCCCTTTCTGCTATGGGATGACAATAGAACAGTCTCGTTCTAATGTTGTGGGCCATCCATCCTGAGACATCTTTGCATTTAAGGAATTTATCGTAAGACAATTTGGATAACACCCATTAAACGCCATGAATTCTTTATTTATTTCGGTGCTTTGCTAGATTTGCCATTGTTCTTAGTCTTTCGGAATCAACAGCTGTGCTGAGTATGAATATATTAATACCATTTTGAGATGCTAAACTTCAATGCTAAAGGCAGCCTAAGAGTCTTAACTTCTGGCATACACTAGACGCCCATAAGCACAGCCATCGCAATGGTTTTAGCAACTCGCTAAAGAGACCTAGCTTAGTCGTGTCCTCGTTTCACCTCTAAAGTACCACAGGACAAAGCGGTGGGACAGGGGTTAGAATTAGCTCTTGACCATTTGCGTGTTTTTTAGTCACGGAAAGCCTTTCAAAGATCTGGGAAAGGCTCAAACAAGAGATGTACGACGCAAATGGGAGAGCGACTTGCCAAAAAAAATAAAAAATAAATAAAAATGGCTGTAATTCCCGGCCCACATTTGTATTGGGGTCAGCGGCTTTCCGTGAGGGGTGCTTGCGAGAGAGATTTGTGTGCACCCACATATGTTACGTAAATCACGCTTAGGTTAAGATGTTCCTTGTGTGTGGATTTCTGATTTATGTCCGAAAAGCCTTCAGCCGTTAATGTAGCGATCAGAAGGCCAACGTTCCACTGTTTTAGGTCATTGTTCCCACCCGACTGATTGGAAAGAGATTATCTAGCTTTTAGCTTAGCTTTAGCTAAGTGCGACCTTCTGCATGCTGGGCTCCTCTGTAGTAATTGACTAGCGAAAGCCTTGTTGAACTTGATGTCTTATCGATTCCCTTTTGGCAAAAACATCTGGCAAACCCAACGGCCTTTTGGCATTTAAAACTTGCATGATACATTTTCTAGATGAATTCGAGAGGACATTTCTAAATGTCACCCTAAGTGTTCTCTGTGCACCGTTCTGAAACACACATAAATAACCCAATATTTAGTTGTTCTTTGAGTACAAATTATCCATAGCTTGAATCTGACAAAATACTCAGAATTATGGTTATCCTCCTGGCCGGTTTTTCAAAGTGTTTTCGTGTGTGGGTTTCAGAGCTGGGATACAACGGCAATTAGTGATTCCTAATGTGTTCTGGGCCCTAAATTGGTGTAGCGTATTTTGGCGATACAGTGTGAAGCAACTCTGTTGAAAACATTTCAACACTTTTGTTGGTTTGTTGTCCCGAATGACTTGGCATCGATTCAGTGAAAATATTGTAGCCTGACAGAAGCTGGAGTGAA
Source organism: Melanogrammus aeglefinus (assembly GCA_900291075.1). Classification (NCBI taxonomy): domain Eukaryota; kingdom Metazoa; phylum Chordata; class Actinopteri; order Gadiformes; family Gadidae; genus Melanogrammus; species Melanogrammus aeglefinus. Next base: position 263,987 of record OLKM01000436.1, read on the forward strand.
GAGTGGAAATTATCCTCTCAACCATCACATCAAAATAACCTCTGTACGACCGTTCTCGCCGTCGGTTGCCAAGCATCTCCATTATGCCTATGGGTGAGTCTCTAGAGAAATGACTCAGGTAGCTAACGAGTTATGATGTAGGTCTCCATCACACTTTTGCAACCGGATGGTTACGGTCGCAAATAGATTGTGAAAATTGATGAGAAAAAGATCCTCTTTATTATGTCTTGGAGTGTGTGCGTGTGTGTGTGTGTTTGAGTGCATGTCTGTGTGCGTGTGTGTGTTTGTGTGTGTGTTTGTGTGTGTGGGTGTGTGTGTGCTTTCATGGGGACAGGCGTTTGTCTGTGTGTGTGTGTGTGTGTGTGTGTGTGTGTGTGTGTGTGTGTGTGTGTGTGTGTGTGTGTGTGTGTGTGTGTGTGTGTGTGTGTGTGTGTGTGTGTGTGTGTGTGTGTGTGTACATGCATGTTTGTGTGTACACGTGTGTGCTTTTGTATGTGTGTGTCTGTTTGCGTGTGTGCAAGCTTATGTGGAAGCTTTTATGTGTGTTTGTGTGTTTGCATACAAGTACCACCCAAACCCGGTCCAACACGATCATCAAGGTAAAGCCATATTCAGGTATATTCAGGGAATACCTCTACTATATTTTTATCAGTGTTCTTATTCATCAGAAGAGAAGTGAACAGAGTTCGCCAGTGAAACACAGCAGTGAATGATGCTCCCCATCCCACACAAACACGCACCCACATACACACACACACACACACACACACACACACACAAACAGACACACAAACACACAAACAGACAGACACACGCACACACCGAGATGCCTTTTGATCCCTCCTGTTTTGAGTAACTTTCCATCCTTGAAACAGACAAGCAAGAGACGGGGGACGGGCTCTGTCGGGTCGCTGCTTTGGGGTTGGGAGGTGGGAGCTCTTAAGTAAGATGTGATTCGGTTTATCTTTGTTTTGTTTGGCGTGTCATGCAAATCAGCCGGTTGGCATGTTAATGCATTCCTCCCCCCCCCCCCCCCCCCCCCCCGATTGGCGAAAGGAAACCAGAAACAACAGAACGCGAAACACAAAATCATCGCCGGCGAACGACGTTGACAGGCGTTTCACAGAGAGCACTCAAACAAACCTTGTTGTTGTTGACGTGCGTTTTCGTTTCTGCGAGTTGACAGCAGTTATTTTTCTGCCTCTGCTCTTCGGTTGTGCAGTTTTAAAAGTTTCTTTGTGTTATCCTAATGCATTGTTTTGTGTGTGTGTGTGTGTGTGTGTGTGTGTGTGTGTGTGTGTGTGTGTGTGTGTGTGTGTGTGTGTGTGTGTGTGTGTGTGTGTGTGTGTGTGTGTGTGTGTGTGTGTGTGTGTGTGTGTGTGTGTGTGTGTGTGTGTGTGTGTGTGTGTGTGTGCGTGAGTGTGTGTTTACTTTAATAATCTATCTATTTCCGCCCCCTACAAAGTGTTTCAAAGTGACTCTATTACTTCTAAAGTGAATTCTATTTGTAGAGATGCATTATTCTGCGAACCTGTCCCTTGTTAAAGCTCATTGTGATGATGAGTATGAGTATAATGAGGATGATGATGAAAAGCATTATGACTGTAGTCAAATATGTGCAGTTGATGCGATAGAGAACATCTCACAGTGTCTATATATGCGTCTGATCTCTGCTTTTGTCTATTTTATAGAGTGTGTCTATGTGTTTTGTGCTCGTGTGAATATGTTTTGTGTTTGTGTGTGTTTCGTGTGTGTGTGTGTTGTGCATGTGTGCACGTATGTATGGGGTTTTGTGTGTGTGTGTGTGTGTGTGTGTGTGTGTGTGTGTGTGTGTGTGTGTGTGTGTGTGTGTGTGTGTGTGTGTGTGTGTGTGTGTGTGTGTGTGTGTGTGTGTGTGTGTGTGTGTGGTGTGTGTGTGTGTGTGTGTGTGTGTGTGGTGTGTGTTTGCGTGTGTGGGCTTGTGTTTTGTGAGTGTGTGTGGGCTTGTAGGTATGTTTTGTGTGTGTGTGTGTGTGTGTGTGTGTGTGTGTGTTTGTGTGTGTGTGTGTGTGTGTGTGTGTGTGTGTGTGTGTGTGTGTGTGTGTGTGTGTGTGTGTGTGTGTGTGTGTGTGTGTGTGTGTGTGTGTGTGTGTGTGTGTCTGCGTGTGCGTGCGTCGTGTTCTTTACTTTATTTAAATGTGCACCGCTAACGCAGGGCCATTATTTATAGTGACTTAACAGCGCCGAGGGGTGTGAGTGAGTCTCGCGGGAGCTCCCATTCGGGGAGGAGCCGCAAAGATCTATAACGCATGAAATATGTACCTCTGCTCCAGCCTCCACACAGCAGAGCGCCACAGTAAGGAGCCCATAAATCAACGGGCACATGTAGCGAATCGGCCCTCAGGGTCCTGCTGCGACCCTCGGTGACACTCAATAGCAGCCAGGCCAATATAACCAGTTGGGCAGGACCACGGCTCTTCCCAGCATGGTGTGAGTCACGTCACGTGCCAGTGTGTGTGTGTGTGTGTGTGTGTGTGTGTGTGTGTGTGTGTGTGTGTGTGTGTGTGTGTGTGTGTGTGTGTGTGTGTGTGTGTGTGTGTGTGTGTGTGTGTGTGTGTGTGTGTGTGTGTGTGTGTGTGTGTGTGTGTGTGTGTGTGTGTGTGTGTGTGTGTGTGTGTGTGTGTGTGTGTGTGTGTGTGTGTGTGTGTGTGTGTGTGTGTGTTTAGGTGCGTGTGTGTGTGATTAGGTGCGTGTGTGTGTGGGTGTTTATGTGCGTTTGTCTGCGGTTGGCAGTCTAGGTCTACTCTAGCCAGGTATGTTGCTGCCCCCTTCTGGTAAAAAATTAGGATTTACACCCTTTTACAGCTCATTTCAAATCCAATTAATACATTTTATATTTATTGCATCACTGTAGTGGTGTACTGACTCTATAACAATAGTCGGGATATTTCAGTAGTGATGTAACATATTCCAATGACTAGCAGTAGCATACAATACACAATGAATATTGGATAACGGTGAAAATATAACGTATATTTATAAATCTAAATAAATATATATATATTAATGAAAGGCTAAGCATTTGAATTAGTAGTCTATTAATATAACAATAATTTCTATAGAATTTATATATATTCGTTCGGTTTCATATTTAGGCCATAAGGGGGCGCCATCTCCCTCCGACTCCAGCGATGACTTTACGTAGTTTGTAAAACATTGCTGTGCCAAGTGTCTGGATCTCCCCGGTCGCTTCATTGTGCATACCCTCTCGCCCTATTTGGCATTTGCGTTCAACAACCTTCCCACAAACCCCTTCCCCTTCTTCTCTCCCCCTCTCCCACCGATCTCCCCTCTCCGTGACTCCCCTCCCCCATCTTCTCGGGGCTGCAGGAATGTGGAAGCCTCCTACGTCATCACCTCGTTGCGACGCGGGGTCCCGGGTCTGAAAAACTGAGCGAAAACACTCCGACCTTAGAAACCTCAATACTTTACGTTAACGGTAAGTGGTTCAAGTGTAACGTTCCTGTTCATTGGATTTCGGCGGATGTGCGAGTTACAAAAGGGGTTCGCCCTGTGCGTGCATCTGCTTTGATGTTTTTCGTTGGTCATGAAGTTCCTCCGACCCGTTAGTTCGCCGAGCTGGAAAGAAAAATCCGTGTGGTCATCTTCCCTGAGCATACGCGGAGTTGAAAACGGGGCGTGTTTTTAAATTGCATCTTTATAAATTATAACGCTATCGGATCCAATCTTAGCCCCTGGGTGCACATATTTCAGTAACGGGACGAGGATATGAGTCAGCCTCGTCTTCTGCCCCAGCGAGTCCGAGCCTGAGTGCTGCTGCTGCAGAAGTTGGGTGAAGAAACACGTCGCTTGCCTCAACTTGACTTTGTCTGGGGGATTAGGAAATCCGACACCCCAGAGGGTTCAGTAACTATATACAAACAACATGGCTAGTGATGAGCCATTGTCTGCGTCGCTATAGGAATCAAACTAAACTAAAGCAGTCCATTGTTAACCCGGGTTTAAATGATACATGTTTGCATTGGCGTCGTTTGGCTGCCTGCAACGCTGCGTGCTGATGTAATTGGTCTGGTCCGGTCCATTCACACCGGTGTCAGTCTGAAAACGACCCTAAAACCCGGAGAGGTAACCCAGAAAAGGAGACCCCCCCCCCCCCCCTGGACGGCCAGGTGTTCAAGATGAGCTCCGACGCCGCCCCTCTGGGTCTGTAGGGGACTCATTTGTGTGCCGATAGCTGGCTGGTGTTTTGATAACATGTCTGTTGTTCCCCAGTGTCCTCCTCCCTCCCCGTACCTCCAGTACACGACGACGCGGTTTCTTGTCTCCATGGCGATGAGGTCGACGAAGCGCTGCGCGTCGGACTGAAAGGGGCGGGGCGAGCAGCCACCATAGCGACTGGTGTGTGTATCCCTCGCAACGCTGTTCCTTCACGGCGAATCACCTGAAGATGGTAAGACGAATGCGACACCACCGGGAGCCTCGACAGATTTAGGTAGATGGGATATCGATTATGTATGCATGCGGGAAGGTGGAGGTGTGTGTGGTGTTTTGTGTTATGCATCTGAGGACAGTGGTGGAATCTAGTGCAGTCTACACGCTTCCCCCCCCCCTCTCTCTCTCCCTCTCTCTCTCTCCCTCTCCTCTCTCTCTCTCCCTCTCTCTCTCTCTCCCTCCTCTCTCTCTCTCTCTCTCTCTCTCTCTCTCTCTCTCTTCTCTCCGCTCTCTCTCTCTCTCTCTCTCTCCTCTCTCTCTCTCTCCTCTCTCCCTCTCT
>OLKM01000436.1:270823-295823 GCA_900291075.1 Melanogrammus aeglefinus
TCTCTCTCTCTCCCCCTCTCTCTCTCTCTCTCTCTCTCTCTCTCTCTCTCTCTCTGTATCCTTCTTTCTCCCCTCTTTCTTCCTCTTTCTCCTCCCTGCCTCTGTCTCTCTCCTTCTCTCCCTCACCCTCTCTCCCTGTCTCCACCCTCTCTCTTTCCCGCCCTCTGTATCCCTTCCTCCCTCTGTTTCTCCGTCTCTTTCCCATTCCTCACCCTCTCTCTCTCTCTCTCTCTCTCTCTCTCTCTCTCTCTCTCTCTCTCTCTCTCTCTCTCTCTCTCTCTCTCTCTCTCTCTCTCTCTCTCTCTCTCTCTCTCTCTCTCTCTCTCTCTCTCTCTCTCTCTCTCTCTCTCTCTCTCTCTCTCTCTCTCTCTCTCTCTCTCTCTCTCTCTCTCTCTCTCTCTCTCTCTCTCTCTCTCTCTCTCTCTCTCTCTCTCTCTCTCTCTCTCTCTCTCTCTCTCTCTCTCTCTCTGTCTCTGAGGTGTTATCAATTACATTGTGCATATGGAGAGCAGGCATTCTCCCCTCCCCCCCTCCCCCTCCATGCTGTCATTGTTCTGTCTTTGTTCAAACTGTCTTTGGGCTTTAAGCCTCTGTCCAAAAAAAAAGTGTTTAATGTTTTATAGACCCAACCCAAAGAAATGTGCTTTCAGTTATTTTCATCAGTGTGTATGTTTAGGGGGGTAACCCTTTTCTTTGGTCTTGTTTTTATGGGCTGATAATGAATTAGGAGCAGATGGTGTAATCTGGTGGACAATAGGGTTTGGTCTTTTCTTTTAATCCACTTAATAAGGGTAGTCCTCAAGATGTCTAATGCATTCCCCTCAACCTCTATGAACGCTGAGACCTTTTGTTGAGCTACAATACGACGATACTATTCCTGTAATCTAGTCATACTTTTATGGGTTTAATTCTTTAAAAGCGGATTTTCGGTTAATATATTTTCAACACAACCGCCGCTTGGCTATTTTTAGCCACTGGTCTCAGAGAACGACCTCTGCCTTGTCATCCTTCAAGTGTGTTGACCTGAACAGCCCAGTTGCCAAGGCAACGACGGTCGCGTTTTATGTTTAGGGTTGTAGTTGCCGGGCAGTGGGCTAGCGTGTCGCTGTTAAGGCGGTGTTGTTTAGCCAGCTTTCACCGGCTCAATTATTGATAGAGACCGGGTCGCCCTGCGTGTGTGCTCTCTCAGCACGTTTGACTTTAGGCATTGCTTCAATTAAATATTAATGTTTGCATTTTTTTACTTTCTGCATAGTTATCTTTCATTTACATTTTTCTCAGGAAATTACCCATGCAAACATAGGGTAATTATTGTCCTAATTTCCATCTTATTCTAAAAATTGTTAGCATGGTCTGGTCTGAGCTAGCTAGACGGAGTTAGCATATGGTGCTTCAGGATATCAGTAGCAGTGGGCTTAAAATTGAATGAAGTCACCCCTCAGTGTGAGAGGCGCTGTTTAATGCAGCGTGTGATCTTGCTTGAGTGTGTGTGTTCATGCGTGTGTCTCTGTGTGTGTGTGTTTGTGTGTCTATGTGTGTGTGTGTGTTTGTGTGTGTGTGTCTATGTCTTTGTGTGTGCGCCTATTATCTCTGTGCTGTCGGCTATGTCTTTGAGATGCATGGAGACGCGTGCCGCAAGCAGCATATTAGCATCACTTGCGCTAGTTGTCTCCTTGGAAACACACGGCTAACCGTCCTACAAAGCTTGGTCTCAAGACGCTCTACTCCTAGCTTATTCAAGCCTCCTCTATCCTCATTTAAGTGCAGTTGTGTAAATGACAGATGGTTAAAGTTTGTGTTAACTTTTCAAGGCTTAAAGAGGGATATCTAAAGTCCTAGCCCCCCCTGGCAGAAGGAATACCTCCCCTGTGGTTTCCCACTCTATGTTTTTTGTGAAAGGTGGTGCCAATAAATGTTGGCCTGTGAAGCGATTTGACCGGTTCCCATAAAGACCCTTAATCATCAATGTGTGTCCCATTTTTCACCAATTGCTCAGTGTACTGTTACCAATGTCCTTCACTGTTTCTTACTCCCTCAGTATCTACTTTGTCAATCAATCCATCAATCAATCAATATCATTTATTCATTGAGATTCATTGAGATTTTTGCCAAGAAGACAGCACTATCATCAAATAAAATGTGCACAATCAACAGTTCTCATAAACCACCTTCCGCATTAAGTAATATACGATACAAGATTAGGGTAAAGACTGAAAATAAAAAAAATAGTAGAGTTTGAAACAAAATAAACCGCAACAGATAAAATTAATAAATCTGGCCGTTATCAAAAATATAACTTTATAAACAATTGCATAGCTCAAGAGAACTATCTTCTCTGTTCACTTTGTCGCCTAAAGTCTGTGTCTCCATAAATATCCGAATCCCTCTCCATGCCAGTAGGCCAGTGTGCTATTGCTATCGCCGCTCACACTCCTCTTCCTCCCCCAGTGTTCCCACTGTGACAAGTCCTTCCTCAACGCCTCCTTCCTCCAGAACCATCTCCAGCGCCGACACCCCAACGAGTCGGAGATCCGTAAGTTGACCCCCGAACCGATTCTATGCTCTTATCACGTTTTTGTCTAAGTCATATCTTTATTAGATACAAGTGTGGTCGATTGCACCTGTTTAGGGCTGTCCTTGATCACCTGAGATACACTTGACTGTTATTTTCTAAGTGGTTCTGTGGTTGCCGTGGTAGAGAATCTAGGTCAGAAGCCTGGCCTATTCTTTTCATCTAAAAATAAAGATTGAAGCTTTAAGGGATGGTTTGGCTTTTTGCGCCCTCAAGTGGTTTAAATATAATTAACAGAATAACATGGCCTTACGATACAATACATGTGAGCGAATACAGTGGAGATGCCTCATTCAGAGACTTTAGGATACTTTTAACTTAAAAAATATGGTGCCGTGCCAACAGAATCGCGGTCAGACAACGAGAAGAAGTCTCAGCTGGACGTCCTGAAGGAGGAGATCAGCAGCCTGAAGGAACAGCTGGTGCAGCAGCAGCAGACCCTGCAGGCCAAGACCGATCAGGTAGGCCTGTCTGTCTGCCCCTCTGTCTGCCCCTCTCTCTGCCTTCCCCTCTGTCAGTCTGTCTGTCTGCCCCTCTGGCTGCCTGACTGCCTGCCTCTTTGTCAGACTGTCTGTCAGTCGGTCTGCCCCTCTGTCTGTCAGTCTGTCTGCCCCTCTGTCAGTTTGTCTGGCTGTGTGTCTGTCTGCCCCTCTGTCAGTTTGTCTGTCTGTGTATCCGCCCCTCTGTCAGTCTGTCTGTCTGCCCCTCTGTCGGTTTGTCTGTCTGTCTGTCTGCTCCTCTGTCAGTTTTTCTGTCTGTCTGTCTGCCCCTCTTTCGGTTTGTCTGTCTGTCTGTCCGTCTGCCCCTCTGTCGGTTTGTCTGTCTTTCTGTCTGTCCCTCTTGTCAGTTTTTCTGTCTGTCTGTCTGTCTGCCCCTCTGCCGGTTTTTCTGTCTGTCTGTCTGCCCACTCTGTCGGTTTGTCTGTCTGTCTTTGGCAGATGCTTTTAACCAGAAGCAAAGTCCATTTGTCAGAAGAAAGAGCAATATTATATCGCTGTCGGTACAGAAAGAATTGCTTTGTTAATTCGTTCCCTGTCTGTCAGATCCTCTCTTTGGATGTCACCGTGGCTTTCCTGTTCTTTGAAACGTGAATTCCGAAAAGCCTTCTAAATCAAACCAGAGATTTCCTCCGAAAGTAGAGTCCATGAAGATTAAAGGAAGGAAAGTCTGATAGTGAATAAAAGCGACAGCGCTCCATTTCAACCATTAAATCTTAAACCTAACCCTGCCAGGGAAGGACCTTAGTCTTACTCCACTGCATTTGGTCCTTGATTTAATGGGCGGGGAAACCTAATTAGTGAAAAAAGGCGACAATGCTCCAAACGCTATATCGCCATCATAACCATCAAAGGAAACCACCTTGAGGAAGAACAGTGAGTCCTTCAAATGTTTTATTGCTAACAGCTGATTGTGCTTCCCTTGTGTGTGTGTGTGTCTCTTGTGTGTGTGTGTTTGTGTGTGTGTGTGTGTGTGTGTGTGTGTGTGTGTGTGTGTGTGTGTGTGTGTGTGTGTGTGTGTGTGTGTGTGTGTGTGTGTGTGGTGTGTGTGTGTGTGTGTGTGCGTGCGTGCGTGGTGCGTGCGTGCGTGCGTGCGTGTGTGCGTGTGTGTGTGTGTGTTGTGTGTCTGTGTGTCTGGAGTGTGTGCGGTGTGTGTGTGTGTGTGTGTGTGTGTGTCTGTGTGTCTGTGTGTCCCTCCTCCAGGAGAAGGAGCAGGAGACTCTCCACCGGGAGCTGGTGCGGGAGCTGGAGCGCTTCAAGGCGGAGGAGATGACCCGCATGGACCGCAAGATCGAGGACAGCCGCGACGGCTTCCGCCGCGAGATGGAGTACTTCTACACCAGGAATTTCCAGGCTCGCATCGTAAGCTGAAAAGGATCCAGTACTCCCGCCGTAGCTCTTAGACATAGTCCAGTCAGTCTGGTTGTATATAGCCCAACATTTCAACAATCTCTTGCCCTAACATTCAACTAGACGTATCTGAAGTCAATGCTGCTCAATATTGATTTCAGCAATGTTGTAAAATCACATACTTTTTCTGATATATTCTACTAATGAATGATGCCGGCCAGAATGTAACACTCTCTTTGTTTACAAGAATCTTGCAGACAGAACTCTGTTATTTAGTTTTTATAGTTCTGAAAGTCTCCTGGGCACTGGAAACTCAGCTGTGGTGACTTCCCAATGTATAGAATATTAATCAGATCAAATGTATATAATCAATCTATAATCAGGTCGAAATACATAATTTGCTGCTTCGTGCTTTAAAAAAAATAAAATGCAGTTCATGGATCATTATGCAATAAATTCTTTTTTCTGGGTTGCTTGTCAGATAAAGCAAGCAAATTAAAGACGACGTTGGACTCTGGTAACTCGGGGTTATGATTCATCGATTATTCCCAAAAGTTCTTTGTCGATAAACCCGCTATGGAAATATGTACCCTACTATGCGTACATTTTGTTGAATCGGCTAAATATATATAAAAAAAGGCAAACAGTGATAAGAAATGGCCAAAATAGGAAAATAAAGACACTGCCAAAGACGGCACCATCTGTTTTTTCTGGAGGAGACAAAAGTCTTCTTGTGTCTTGTTTGATATCAAGACACAGGGTCCAAACAGTGTGCACCCATTAAAACCGCGCCAACCCCTCTTTTTTCCTTGCCCTTTGACCTCGCTGGCCCCGCCCTGTAGGAGCAGGAGCACAGCCAGATGTCGCGGCGCGAGACGGCCAGCAGCCCCGTGCAGCGCCCCGCCGAGCGGGAGCAGGACGCCCACGCCGACGCCCAGGCGCACGCCATGCAGCGTCTGGAACAGCAGCTCCGGAAACAGGTGCTGCTCCTTTGTGTACATGGTTACCACGCCGACCGCTCCCGCTCTTAAGAGTGGGTCCTCAGCCTGGCGTTGGATGGGCTGTCCCCGCCTCGTCGGGGATCTTAAGAGATTCACAGCGCTTTGATTTTTTGGAACTAAAGTGTTTTGTGCGTGTCAAAAAATGCGTCGTATGGATAAAGGCATAACAAAAATCGGACAAGCGATAGTTATTAATCTGTTATTGTTTGAGAGAATAAGTGTTGAAACGGAACTTTGAAATAGAATAGGTAATCAGTGAAGCAAATTGTAAAGAATACTAATGGTAATAGTATTAGTATCGTAAAAACAGCAACAACTTCCTATTTGCTATATTTTCAGTATGACTAGATGATTGACATTTTGTCCTCCACCCCCCCAGGATAAAAAGTGGGAATCCAGACTGCAGGAGATCAAAGGCCAACACGAGTCAGAGAAGAACCAGGTAACATTCACTCACTCACTCACACACCCACTCACTCACTCACTCACTCACTCACTCACTCACTCACTCACTCACTCACTCACTCACTCACTCACTCACTCACTCACTCACTCACTCACTCACTCACTCACTCACTCACTCACCTACACTCACTCACTCACTCCATCACACTCACTCACTCACTCACTCACTCAATCACCTGCACTCACTCACTCACATCACCTACACTCACTCACTCACTCCATCACCTACACTCACTCACTCACTCAATCCCCTACACTCACCCAATCACCTGCAATGTCATTCACTCACCCATACTTTGACTCACGCATACTTTCACTAAATGACTCTCTCTATCACCTATTCACTCACACTCACTCCCTCACCCAATGAGTCACTTACAAACCAGCTCCCACTCCCACTCACCCCAACTCTCACTCCCTCCCTCACTCTTTCACCCGTTCATCGGGCAGCTGCTGAGTGAGCTGAGCAGGATGCAGTTGTCGGTGGGGGAGCAGCAGGGCCGGGGTCAGAGGACACTGGAGGAGATGGAGAGGAGGCTGCAGGAGAGAGACCGCACCATCACCTCTCAGAGAGAGCAGGTCTGTACACACAAACACACACACACACATACCTACACACACACACTTACCTACACACACACGCACACACACACACACACACATACCTACACACACACACACACACACACACACACACACACACACACACACACACACACACACACACACACACACACACACACACACACACACACACACACACACACACACACACACACACATACCTACACACACACGCACACACACACAGAAAAACACACACACACACACACTTCTTGCTGTTCCTCCCCGTTCTGTGATTAGTTCCCTATCTCAGGCGAATATCGGATCCATGGAATCCAGGCTGCCTAGCAGCGCGAAATGAAATCGCACGCAAGGCTGCATGGGTATACCCCAGGCTACGTGAGAATAAGGAATTTAAAAGAGATTATGGAGTGATTTGACTCAGAAGTGACATTCGGCAATGGCAGCGTGAGATGTTCAGAACAAATTCAACTTCTAGTTCACTTCTAGTGTCGGAAAAAATATTTTTGCGAGGCAAGAAGGCATGTTTTGGGGTTAAATTAAAAATGTGAACATGCATGTTGTGCAGTGGACTTGCAGCGAATTTGGGAATTAATAGGCTTGAGTCGGCGTTTCTTTGATATCTAGGCTTTTTTTGCAAATAACAAAGTGCCATAGGCATTAGCCTATATAGTAGGCTTAATGCAACTGGCGGATGGCGGGCGGTTGCGGTTTTGAAAATGTTTAAAAAACGTTGGTGCGGATGGATGACGGACAGATGATGAGTTTGTGAAATAATAGCCCAATCCGCGCATCTTCTAGTGTACACACACACACACACACACACACACACACACACACACACACACACACACACACACACACACACACACACACACACACACACACACACACACACACACACCATCACCTCTCAGAGAGAGCCGGTGTGCTCACATACACACACAAACACATAAACAGATACACATACACAGTCACACACAAACACACGCACACACATACACACACACAGACACACACAAACACACGCACACACATACACAGATACACATGCACACACACACACACACAAACACACACACACACACACACACACACACACACACACACACACACACACACATACACACACACATACAACACACCTCATCACCTCTCAGAGAGCTCTATCCACACACTCACACACTGGACACACTCCTCTGTGTGCAGTGGTCAGGAAGTGAGCTGGTGTTCCGGGTCTTGTTCAGGATATCCTGTATTTCGACCCGCTGGCTGAGATTTCCCGTGTTATCCTACAGCAGCAGTGTCTTTCATAATATGCTCTCCTCTGTCAGACAAGCACGTTCAGATACAACAGATGGACTTGTGTAAGGATTAAATATAATAAGAATAAACCACAACATACAGTATATTATTTCTAATAATTCCGCAACATGTAAGGGTTAATCCTGCCGATTTTTTATCGACTTAATCTGCTGAAATTTAAGTCATCTCCGTAGTGCATTGAGCTTATTGTTTTAGTGTTAAGGAAACATGGTTGATAGATGTATTTCACCGTAGTTCTTAATGTCGGATTTGTAGTGCATTGATTCAGAACCGATGAAGGTCCCTTTATTGAAAATTACTCACAGCCTTGGAACGTAATTGACTAGTTATTGGACTGCCTTCAAATGGAGATGCATTTTGAAGCCTTGCATCTGGTCTTTTTGTCATAGGTTGCAGCTCAGGGGAAGGTTGAACGAATCTGTTTAGTTTGGTTACCAGCTTGTCATAAAAGCGCAATAAAGCCTAAATAACGTGCGTGTGTGGATAATATAGTCCAAGGTACCGGGCCCTGTAGAGCTGTTGTTCACTAAGCAACAACCCTGGGTGTTTCTAACCAATCACGGCCATCCTTTCATTTTCTTCATCTGCAGATTAAGAACATATCCTCCCAACAGCCGGTCACCAAGATAGTGGAGGTACCAGGTAAGGACCCTCCATCATGTGTTGGAATGACTCCATCTTGTGTTGAGATGAGCCCATCATGTATCTGGATGATGACTCCATCATCTATTTAGATCACTCCATAAGTTATTTAGATGCATATGGCAGCTGTATCCACGGTGACAGTACACTCACCCCCCCCTCTCTCTCTCTCTCTATCGCTCTCTCTCTCTCTCTCTCTCTCTCTCTCTCTCTCTCTCTCTCTCTCTCTCTCTCTCTCTCTCTCTCTCTCTCTCTCTCTCTCTCTCTCTCTCTCTCTCTGGCTCTCTCTCTCTCTCTCTCTCTCTCTCTCTCTCTCTCTCTCTCTCTCTCTCTCTCTCTCTCTCTCTCTCTCTCTCTCTCTCTCCTCTCTCTCCTCTCTCTCCTCTCTCTCTCTCTCTCTCTCTCTCTCTCTCTCTCTCTCTGTCTTTCTCTCTCTCTCTGTCTTCTCTCTCTCTCTCGGTCTGCTGCTCTTCTCTGTCTTCTCTCTCTCTCTCTCCTCTCTCTCTCTCTCTCTCTCTCTCCTCTCTCTCTCTCTCTCGCTCTCCTCTCTCTCTCCTCGGCTCTCTCTCTCTCTTCTCTCTCTCTCTCTCTCTCTCTCCTCTCTCTCTCTCTCTCTCTCTCTCTCTCTCTCTCTCTCTCTCTCTCTCTCTCTCTCTCTCTCTCTCTCTCTCTCTGTATTAGTCATCGTCACGGCGACTCCACCACAACCGAGACACAAGCGAATTGTCCGCGGTAAGTCGAAAGGAAAACCCTTAAATTCATCAGACGAAATGTTAGCTTTTGCGCTACGCTAACCCAACTGCGACGTCTCCTAACACCCTGTGATTGGTTAAGAAGGAGCGGAGCGGATGAAGATGTAAAAAAAAACGGAAAGAGAATCGCACCAAAAAACACACACCCCTTCTCCTCTTCCTCCTCCCCTTCTCCTCTTCCTCCTCCCCTTCTCCTCTTCCTCCTCCCCTCCTCCTCTTCCTCCCCCCTTCTCCTCTTCCTCCTCCCCTTCTCCTCTTCCTCCTCCCTCTCCTTCTCCTCCTCCCTCTCCTTCTCCCGCTTCTCCTCTTCCCACTTTTCTCATCCTCACCCCTTCTCCTCCTCCCACTTTCCCTCCCCCAATTCCTCCTTCATCCCCTTCGCCTTCCTCTTCTCCTCCCCCGTTCTCCTCCTCCTCCCTTCCCCCACACTCCCCCTTTGTCCCTCTCCCACTTCTCCTCTTCCTCCTCCCCCTCCTCCTCACCCCTCCTTCTCCTCCTCACCCCTCCTTCCCCTCCTCACCCCAACTCCTCCTCCTCACCCCTCCTTCCCCTCCTCACTCCAACTCCTCCTCCTCCTCACCCCTCCTTCCCCTGCTCACCCCAACTCCTCCTCCTCACCCCTCCTTCCCCTCCTCACCCCTCCTTCTCCTCCCCCCCAACTTCTCCTTGTCTCCTGAAACATTTTTGTGATCCCGTTCGGGGCCGTCCAATCAGAGGAGGCCGCGCCCCCGGCTCCTCAGTGCCATTCGCTGGATCCGATACAGGAGATGTCGGAGGAGGACAGAGGTAAAGCGTGCGCGAGGTTGCTCCGCCTCCTCCGCCTCCTCCTCCATGTGCACGTTCTCTTCTGCATGGTCAGTTCACTGTTTCATCCAGTCTCTGAGTGCTCAGGTTCTGGGGTCCCCCCCTCCCCTCCTTTGTGTCAGAGTATACTCAGAGACATGCCTTCTTCATATCCACCCCCACCCCATCCAACAGCAATCCTGTTTTGGTGTGATAAACAGGTGGGGTGGTAGGTGGAGCATCATGTATGGTGATGCTTCTCGGTGTCTGTGATCCTCATGTCGGCCCTAGCTATTTCATTCGGGGGCGGCAGTTGCTCAGTAGGTAGAGCAGTTTGCCTGGTAACCGCAAGGTTTCTAGTTCCTCCTAGAGTGTCGCGGTGTCCTTGAGCAAGACACTTCACGCTAACTGCTCCTGACGTGCTGGCTGTCGCCCTGCATCGCCGACGCTGCCGTCGGTGTGTGAATGTGTGCATGAATCGGTTAATGTCAGGCAATATTGTAAAGCGCATTGGATAAAAGCGCTATATAAATGCAGTCATAATTGCATTTACCATTTATGTCCATTTATGCGGTGAACGACTCGTCATCTGGTGCCGTTTTGTTCTTCGTGTCTCGCCTCTGCCACCCTCCAACCACCAAACCTCCCTCCCTCCCGCCCCCTCCCTCCTCCCTCCACATCCTCATCCAAATATGGTCAGCTATGGACGTCCACACAGCTTTCTGTGCAATATGGAACTGTGCCTCCTCCCTCCACATCCTCATCCAAATATGGTCAGCTATGGACGTCCACACAGCTTTCTGTGCAATATGGAACTGTGGCGGATTGCTCGTGCATATTGCCGTGGTGATCTCATTCTGTGCTCATCGTCGCAGTGTGTGTTTGTGTGTGTGTGCGTGTGCGTGTGCGTGTGCGTGTGCGCGTGCGTGCGTGCGTGCGTGCGTGCGTGCGTGCGATCAGTCGCCCGTCGTTCCAACCCAGATGAACACATGATGCATGCATTAACGGGCCCCTATTTTACCACCGGGTGTGAGGGTGGCTCACCCTTCCAAAGTCCATCCTCTCTCCACTGGTGACATCACACATGGATGCCTACCAGGCATCAACTGTGTCAACTGGTTGGCCGGTAAACTGCAAAGGCTTGGCTTGTTAAGGGCTTATCAACATCATACCCGTTAATAATAATAATAAGAAGAAGTAGAATACGTCTTTAAAGGTGACATATTATACCACCAGGTGTGAGTGTGATTAGCCGCTACAAGCCGTTTAGAAAATCGACCTCTTCTGATATCACAAGTGGGCGTGACCACCTCGATGTGTGCTGGATAGATCTTGTCACTTTTAACAAATGAATGGGCACTCTTTCCCGGTTAAGAACAGGCGCCTATTAGTGTACTCATTTCTTAATTGCTTCCCTAATTGGATAACTGGGAGGGTGGATGGATGAGTCATTGTGTGGTGGTGTCCCTTTGTTTCTGTCGTCGTTCCCAGACTCCAGCAGCGTCTCGGAGAAGAGGCGCCCCCCGGTGGTGTCTGTGGAGACAGGAGGCCCGAGGTGGCGGTGGCGGTGGCGGCGGTGGCGGCTCCGGAGCGGCGGGAGAGGCTGACGCCGGCCGCCCTGCGGAGGAACCCCAGCCTCAGGAGAGAGCTGCGGCCCGCGCTGGAGCTCGCCCTGGCTGAGAAGCTGGAGGACCTGGGGCTCCGGCCGGTATGCTGCGCTCAGCTACGCGCATCAACACCTGTATTTGTGTAATGTTTTCGTCATGATGTTTTTAAGAGACCCGCAGCCAATTTGGGATGCAGGTTGTTTAAGGACCGAAGCGTTCTGGGAGGTTGAACAGGAGGAACCATCTCTCCTCGATTGATCAAACAGTGGTTCCAACTCGCAAGCCAATCTACAAGTAGCGCTGGATTTTGGCCTAAAGGTGACATATTATACCACCAGGCGTGAGTGTGATTAGCCGATGCAAGCCGTTTTGAAAATCTGCCTCTTCTGACAGAAACGGGCGTGTCCACCTAGATGTATGGAAGATAGATTATCAACGTTTGCTACAGTCCACTGGGTAGGCTGGTACACTGATCTATTCAGCACCCATCTAGGTGGACACACCAACTTCTGTCAGAAGAGGCAGATTTTCAAAACGGCTAGTAGCGGCTAATCACACTCAAACCTTCTGGTATGATATGGCACCTCTAAGGGCCGTACCAGTCTGGTGGATTGAACAATGGTAACCGGCTCTCCTCGATTGATCAAACAGTGGTTCCAACTCGCAAGCCTTAGCTACAAGTAGAGTTGGATTTGGCTTAAAATCTTAAGATTTAAAATAAATTTGAAAAAAGATTGTTGAAGTGATTGTACACTTCTAGCTATAAACCTCAATGTGGTATGCTACATGTTACCTAGATGTTGCTTAAACAAGGCTAAGGTTATAGGCTGCCCACATACTGTTAGTTATTTCTGTTACTGTTTGTTAATGTAATCAAAAACTTCATGAAGGACAAACAATGGTCATAACAATGGGGCCAACATCGCAGACCTTTTGGTTTGAACATGCTTAAATATCGTGATTGTCACACAGTTTACCGACAAACAAAGAAAAGTAATTTATTGTGTGTGTGTGTCCTTTGTTTCCACTCCAGGGACAGAGCGGTCTGAAGAGCAAGGAGCTGAGCGGCATCCTGTCCCAGATGGTTTCGGTGCGGGAGAGCGTGGCCCGCGAGGTGCCGCAGTACTGGCGCCACCGCGAAGAGGTGGTCCGCGACCTGGAACAGAGGCTTCAGGACCAGCGCCGGGGCAGCGAGCCCGCCGCCAACGGCTCGCTGCGGGCCAAGGCCAGGGCCGCCGCTCAAGGTAAGGGGACTGATGATGGAGCCGTGAGGGACCCCTGTTAAACGCACTGTCACACCAAAATTGTAGCGGGGGCAAAAATTGTATCGCCTACGTAATCTGCGTTTGAAAATTCCACACCTGCCTGGCAACAGCCGATCGCATCAAAAGATGACGTAGGAAGGTTCATGAACATCATTGAGCGTCATAAGACGAAATAACATTAAACAGATAACACTTATTTTAAAAATGACATTTATTAGCGTTGCTAACTTTATATTTGTATTGTATTTAATTGTTTAATCGCATTTAGCTAGTAAACTGAGTGTATTAACACAAGCTAGCTAGACTATGATACACTTTAAACACTTGGTTTACTAGCTAAATTCAATACAATAAAAATATAAAGTAAAAACAAGTGTTATCTGTATTATGTTATTTTGTCTTTGGCAACATGAGCACGAACGCTGACGTTATGTTTCAAACGCGGATTACGCAGGCGGTACAATTTTCGCCCCTGGTAAAATTTTGGTGTGACAGCGCCATAATCTATGGATATCTGTCCCTTTGAAAACATAATGGGTTAAGGTTGCTTAACCCTGAAGTCATAGTGATCTGCAAACGACTACTCTTTCATTGGCATTGGGATTAAAGATGACAAAGTATACCCCCAGGTGTGAGTGTGATTAGCTGTTACAAGCCGTTTTGAAAATCTGCCTCTTCTGACATCACAAGTGGGTGTGTCCACCTAGATGTGCACTGGATAGATGAGCAACGTTTGATTCAGTCCACTAGGTAGGCCTGACGAGTAATCTATCCGTCATACATCTAAATGGATACGCCCGCTTGTGATGTCAGAAGAGGCAGATTTTCAAAATGGCTTGTAACGGCTCATCACACTCCACCCCTGGTGGTATAATATGTCACTTTTGACTCTTGATCCTTGGCCCTCTGACCAATATAATATCATGTATCAATATATTAATATCATGCGCGGATCTGAAAACTATGTGGATTTTGGAGTCACAATCACAGGATGGCAGCTGCTGCACTAACCAAATGTAAAATAAAAACAATTTAGTTCTTGGCTTTCAAACTTCCAAGACAGAGCCTATATAATTCAATACCAGTTTTCAAACAGTACTTAGACACTTCAGGTGAGTTAGTCACGGCTAATGAGTTAAACAAATAAGCCAACTGTGTCTAGCCAAGTCCTTTAGCCCTTTTTTAGAAAGGAATGCGGTAATTTGTTGTGATCACACTGAACACACTCTTTTATGAAGCTCTATCTTAGACTAACACTAACTTATTTTCTTTAACGACCTGGCATAGCTCCACTGACTCACTGCTGATCCACAACGTGGTACTTACTGTGTGTGTGTTTGTGTTTGTGTGTGTTTGTGTGTCCAGCGAGTCAAAACAGACCTCGGTCCAGTAGCCTCCCCTCCAGGGTGACTCAGGTGATGTCTGGACCTCCGGCAAAACAGGCCAAGACCCCCCAGCCAACACCCAGGACCAGTACTGTCGACCCACCGAAGACCTTGACCAGCAGAGCCAGGAACCCGGCCAAGACTGCCGTACCCAAGTATGGAAAACGACAACAGTAGTGGTCGCACTGCCGTCTACGTTAAAACACTGAGATTCACTGGGACGTGGCTTTGCATGGGAATTCTCATAATAAGCAGCGGAAGTAACATGATGAATCTAGCAATTATGCTCACCGTGCTAATGCTAGCAGTGCTAATCGCACTGAAGCTAATCATGCGTCTCGACTCTCAGCTTCAGGACACCTCCTTTCAGCTCAGACGAAGACTCAGAGGAGGAAGAGGACAGTGAGGATGACGACGAGGAAGAGGACGAGGAGGATCTAACAAGGATGCGCGGGCGCTCTCAGGACCCTAGGGGCCGGTCCCCACAAGCCTCCAGACCTCAGCGGGCCCCCGTTGTGCTCCAGAACCCAGCCGGCAGACCCAGCCCGGTCGCACGGCAGCAGACCCCAGCGCGGCCCGCACTCGCCTCCACGCCCATTCAGCAACGAGCGCTAGCCGGGAACGCCGTGAAGGCGGGGGCTGTTAAGGCTCCAGACAGCGATGACGACGACTGGTCGGAGGTTAGCGAGCTGCAGGAGATCGACCCCAAGCGGCTACAGTCTTATGAGGACCGGAACGGCAGCGCGGACAAGAGACCCGCGGGGAAACGTGAGTGCTGAAAGTGTTGGGTACCATTGGATAATGTTTGTTTTTGGCTCACATTAGGTAGATTATATGCAAGTTCATGATTCGTGACAAAGCTACGTGAACACACGACTATCACTTCAATATCATAGCTTCCCTATTTTATTATATTTTAAATGAAGGGACAATAACGATCAGAAAAATTGACGAGGTTAATAGAAATCCTGATCCTGAAACGGCAAAAAAATATTTTAAATGTGCTTCCGTTTTTTCTTAGCTAATAAAAAAATCTATTGACGTTAACCATCGGAAAAAGAAAATCATGCTTAACCTGATTGGCTCGGTTCACTTTCAACCAATCAGAGGCCACGGTGCGGGAGTTGGCTGTGAAAGTGGAGAACAAGCTGGCGGAGAGAGGCGGGCGACGGCCAGCAGGGGGCGTGAACGTCGCACCGAAGAATACAAAGAAAACAGAGGAGGAGGATGTAGTTCAGGAGCTACTGGTGAGGGCCCCTTTTCTTCTCCAGACCAGTGGTTGCAAGACGCTGTGCCTTTCATAATAACGCACTTTGTTTGTATGGCGATATCTAGACACTCAACAGAACTTTACAATGGGAATAAAATGTAGAGAGGAGAGAATAAATAAAGACTCTAAAGAGCAATTTACTATATAGTTATATTTGTATTACTTTATATATATTTTTTATTAATAATTCCACACAATGCAAGTTCTTGTTCAATTAAAAAATAATGTTTTGACAAATGTCTTTGGTGACGATTGCACTCGTGTTAATGCAAGTCGACTGATCTGTAACTCACATTTCTCTGGAACATAGTCCTTGCTGACACACATACTGTCATATTTCAACATCGACACTTGAAGTATGTTTGAAGTACGTTTTTATATGGAAAAATATGTACCTCATACTGTCGTCCATATTTTGCAACGCCCAGCACAAACTGTACAGCTCTTTTATTTTAGAAGCAGACCTACTGTACATTCTTTAGATGTTTTTCATATTGAGTTCTTCTGTTAAATATCTCTATTTTATTTTTAGTACACAGATCTAGAGGAGAGCAGTGATTGGGCGGTGTCGTCCCTGGAGGAGCCAGGTCACATCCTGGCTCTCCCCAAGTCGGGCCCCAAGGGGCCCCCACCGACCAGGAAGAGTCTGGACTCGTCCAGCACCAGCGTCTGGGGAACCTCCACGGGCAAGGGACAGAAATCCGGTAAAGGGCCACACCACAATTTCTCATGAAATATTGTGAACATGTTTAAATACGTCTACATTTGTATTGCCTCGTTGTACTTTTATTTATTTGAGTTAAACCTATGTACGTTTTCCATTAGCCTCTAGTGGCTTGAGATGTAGCTACAGTTATAACTATATAATTTATATGAAGCTATTTAAAGATTTTCCCACGGTGGACCAGAATAAAATCGATCTATAGCAAAATAATCCCTGGATGGATTGACGCCTGACAGTTGTGATTTATTCCTTGAGAAACATTCTATGTTTTAATGGAGTAAACAGCTGCAGAAGAATAAAATGACATAGTTAGACGTAGACTTAAAGACTTGCTTTATTGTCATTCAATAAACACACCATCAGTGCACAGATTAAAGGCCCATCGTTACCTTGGCTCACGGTAGAGTGGACACATAAATATACATAACATTCAAATATTCACGGAACATAAAGTGCTGGTATGACTTAAACAGGTTCAAATTACTAAATGTATTAAAAGGATAGTGATAAACGAATCAAGTGACAAAGTGATATTGCACTCAAAGGTAGAAGTTATAGTCCAGTGGGGATCCCATGGAGAGTGGGGTGTGTTACAGTCCATAGATGGGGGTTTGTTTATTAAATTATATATTAATTAACAGATTCCCTCGTAGCTCATTCGTTTTGGTCGTGTGTTTCTCAGGAGTGACGGACGCCGCCGGGGCCGGCAGCACGCTGAAGAGCAGCCTGATCTCACTCAGCGACTTCAGCGACTCAGAAGACATTTAGCATTGCACACCCTACAGTTCTGACCCCACATGAACCCTTTAATGTCTTTGATGACCCCTTTATATATGATTTATGAGATTATTTTACCCTATAGGTACTGCTTTTATAGATTTATATGTGACAGAATCTTTTTTGTAGATTTTTGTTTATGATTTTCTCCTTTATACATTCATACAAGCAATAAATTGGGCTGTTTGTTCCATTAAATATATCCATTCTGTCCATTGAATGTTCAAAAACAACTAAAAATTATGCCAAAGAACGACATCAGACATTGAGGGAGAAGGCCCTATGTTGCAATTTGTCTCAATTCTTTATTTACCTAAACAACAACAATATCAACCCAAAGAACCACCATTCTACTAACGATAATCTGGTTCGCTCTTGTTGTTCACCAATTAGCGATCTGCTACCAGGTGACTGACCAATCATGGGGCAGGGGAGGGTCCCAGCATCCTTAGGGCGGGCCCAGGAATAGAAGGTTAGTGTTTTGGTTGAGGTAGGATTGAGGGACTGTTTTAGGATTAGTTAGCATTTTGATGATGAATTTGATACATTAAGTGATGGATTAGTGGATAGATAAGATATTGTTTAAATTCATATAAATCAGTTTGACATTAGGTAAGATGTTTTTGCGTTAGAGGTTAAAATAAGTCATAAGGGTGAGGGTAAGTTAGGGCTAGTAGAAAAACACACAGACCATCAATCTTGAAACATTTCTTGACACACAAAGAACAAAAAATAAATAAAAAGTCCAGTTCATACAACAACACAAATAAGTATTACAAAAAGCTTAAACAAACAAAAACTCATGAGTCTCTGACCAATGGGCTGCGACCATCATACGAACTCCTCGCTCCCAGAGAAGTTGATGGTCCTGGGCTGGCTGGTGGTCCTGGGTGTCCTGGTGGTCCCGGGGGTCCTGGTGCTCCGGACCCCCCTGCTGTCGCGGCCCTGGTAGAACAGAGGTGGTCCATAGGTCCGTCTAGTCCGCGCCGTTGCGTACGTCCGTCTGGAGCGGGCCTGGGCGTACGTTGCGGGTCTGCGCGGACCCTTGTCGCTACTGGAGGAACGGAAAGGTGCGTTATTTATGATGGGTTTTGTGATTGGCATGTAGGGTGTTAGACTCCCATCCAATAGGTGAAGGCTTTGATTCCCTATGTCCACAGTCCAACCAGTTAGCGTTCTTTAAGCAGGATGCCGTAAAATAGTTTTTCCAAAACTATAAGGGAAATGCATTTGGGGTCACCGGAGATTGCTCAAGTATAAGCTTTAAGATAGAAGTTTTTTATCTAAAAAAATCAGACAATTTTTTGTTTGACTGGGTGATGATAGACGATGAGTTTTAAGTAGCAAATCCACAAAATTGTCAAAAGAAAAAATATGAAAAACAATGAATTCACTGTGATTTACATTTGAGAAAAGTACCCACTAAAGAACTTAAGTAATCAATGGTGAGTTGCACTGTTAAACTGGTCGTTTTACCTGAAGTGTAAGCCCTCTCTGCCAGAGAGATAGCTCAAAAGGCCCCCTCCAACCAGCAGGAGGCTGGATCCCCCCCAGCCCACGAAGACCGCCGCCCCCAGCTCAAACCTGACCCGCAGAGACAGCAGATAGCAAGTCTGTTAAGAGATTGTGTTCATGGCTGGAATTTCCATTGAAAAATAAAATATGAATAACTATTTCACTATATTCTTTGATAAAAAAAATGGATACTGAGCATGTTGGGCTACTAAGCCTGTTACCCATATTAAGCTAACCCAATTCTAGCAAAGCGCTGGCCAAAAATGATAGACTAGATTAATGAGACTAGATTAATGAGACTAGATTAATGCTTTTGATTTTCTAAAGACTTTACTTGCGTCAATATCCCGGTTAAAATGTTTATATATATATAAATATATATTGACAATGTGTACGTTCAGCACCTCACACTTACTGATTTCAAGTCCTGTCTTACTGGCTGTGCAACAATGATATGCAAACTAGCTCGGCTAACCGGGTGGCGGAAGTTTTTTTTTTTTTTTTAATAGAGCACAAGTTAGCTTTGTGACCTTTCATTCCTACATGTAAACGTGTCTCACGTTTCTGTTTTCTGTCAAACAGAAAACAAAAAGTCCAATCAAATGACTGCTTGTCACAGAAGCAACACCTTACTCACTTCTGTGCCACAAAGTTTGGATCCTTGAACTCGCTAACGACTCGGTTGCCCCAAAGTGAGTAGGTGACCATCCCACAGAGACCTAGTAGGAAGAAAAATATAGGAATATATTTGATGTACTGCTGATGATAAAGCGATAAAGTGCTATTGCGTGCATGATCTGTGACGTCACGTCAACTGCTTATTTTTGAGCGTCACTGTGACACAGCTGTCCCCAGCTGTCCCCCTGTGTTATAGGTTAGATTAAGGAGCCATATTTCAGTGTGATTTTTTAGAAATGGCCTTGCCATCAGCTATTTGTATGTTAAATGCACTGTGAGAATATCTGTTCCTATTTGGTTTTGAGTTTACGTAGCTACATTTCTGACCATAACGGGCATCTCTTTCCTGATTGGTTCGGGGAACCCATATTCCCTGTCAATAACAGGTGGGCTTGAAACGCAACATTTTTTTAATTTTTTTTTACCTGATACAAAATACGTGACCGCTCCTGCGAAGGTGACCCGGGCGTTGGCGAGCTCCGAGCCGCCGATCTTGGTGCACTTCATCCCGATGAGCGTCAGGACGCCGCCAAAGAAGCCAGTGGCGACGGACGCCACGGCCAGCGCGCGGCACGCGTGGAGGAACGCTGGAGGACACAAGAGGTTGAGGAAGCGAACCATTTGTCCGACACAATGCACCCAGAGGAGCGTTATCTAAGTAAAAACAGTGGAAAGGAAATTAAAGTGACTTGATTTGTAACTTTTTTTTATTTCAGGGATATATTTTTATACAAATATTTATTTATAATAATTATATTTTTTAATTATTAAATGCCTACTTCATTCATTTATATATATATATATATATATATATATATATATATATATATATATATATATATATATATATATATATATATATATATATATAATATATTATATATATATATATATATATAATATTATATATATATATACTATAAACTATAATATATATATTATAGTTTCCTAGTTTCGTGCTTTTGGCCCAGAAGCACAGGGGGGGGCCCATATCCTAAAGGGAAAAATATTACTTATAATAACAGCACGTCATGATAGCCATTCGGCACGGGTGTAGACAGTAATTTTGGATATGGAACTACTGACGCTACGAGGGGCCAGCTCAGCCAATGAAAGCACAATGTCGAACAAGAACTTCAATGGGGGCAGGGGGGTTATAAGAGGAGAGTGTTGACATGTAGTAAAACCCAATCACTAGCCGGTGGCCTTTCTAATTACAAGTATTCAGGCTCTCAGGGGCCCCACAGGTTACCCCCTTAATCTGGGCCCTTAGCAGAACCCTTTATTTCCCTTTTTATATCCTCAATTTGTTATTACTGTCTAAATCATTGTTTGATTAAAAATCTGAACATATCTTTGCTCAAGTTCTGAAACACACATTGAAGTAGACCCACAAAATAATTTGATCTGAACCATAACTTTACAGGTCGTAACGTTTTTCATGGTCAACTTTGGATTTTCCATACATTTTATTCAATAAAAAATACGAGCGTAAGCGGAAAATGTCAAACTCATTTTTTAACACTGATCACGCCTACCGCTCATTTCGCTCTTTTATTTTTTTCATATTTAAGGCAACGTTTTACCTTTCTTTGTAAAGGTAAAACATCTCTGGTGGGCCTATTCAATCACATGAAATAAGGTCCACAAACACCTAATACAGGCCCGCTAAACAGTGACGACTGGCCAACGTCCGACTCCTACCGGATAGTCCCAGCATGGACGGGTAGTACTTGCAGTCGGAGACGCCCGTAGTGTCCGAGATGCAGTCCATCCACAGGTTTGAGAAGTAGTTGGCGGTGGTGAGGACGGTGCTGCCCACCTCGGAGAAGTTCCAGTACTCCGTGGGCAAGGTGGAGCAAACCAGGACCCAGCCGCACAGACACGACACGAAGCAGCCCACCTCCAAGTACATCACCACGGTCCTGTACTTCATCGTGGCCGTCCACCCCTAATCAAATAGAATAAAATCCAACCGCAGCAAAATGTGGAATCTGGAAAAACGCTACTGTGATTCAATGAAGAAAAAAAAACAGGGGCAATGGAAAGAGAAGACAGTTGTAAAATGCTTTCAAGACAAAGTCAAACTAGGATAAACTGAGATCAGGGGTTGAGCGTCAAAATGCTGATGCACGCTGGTTAAACCAGTCGGTCTTCATCACGTCTTTTGGATGTTTTTGCCCAGTAAGCGTTTGAGCCAAAACCTTTCCCACGAGTGGAAGTGGGAATGTCCTTTTAAATGTAATTGTAGCCAACCCCTCTCAAATTTCTTGCTTAGAGAGAGATTTTCATATGCCCCATGTTTATTTGGAGATGACATCACTCTGTCTAATCTAGAGTAGCTAAACGGTCGAGGAACAAAACTAAGTAACAATAACAAGAATCCAATCAAATTAATAATTAATTGTAAATTGCAAAAAAATGCAATCATTATTCAAGGGTTAATCAGAGTGGAGTTGAGTCCCCTCCGGTTGTGGGGCCCCACATCATCACACACTAATACCCTGAAATGGACTAGCAGACAAAGTCAATAATGTTTTAATAACTTCATTGCATTTTGTCCATTTATTTTCCCATTTCCAACAGATTCATTTCCAGGGTTCCTTTGTGTCAGACACCTCGTTAGGGCTAACAGGGTACACCTGAGCTGCCTCAGGCCTAAAGAAGGACCCACTTTAGTCTGCGCTTCAAAAAGTCCTCAGATGTGAAGGCTTGTTATACTGTGGTGGTTTTTCGTCTAATGTCTGATCATTGTGGCTAGTCTCATATAAAATAGAGTGTTCTTTATGTACAGCCAAGTCTCTTAAATTTTTTGAACATTTACCATTAATGAAAAAGATGAAATCTTGGGGTTTCTGAAGATTTTACGATATTCATACACTTGAAATCAACGATGATATAGCATTCGACCACAAAAGGTATTTTTTCAGTTTTATTTATGTACATACATCATTGGCAAACCAATATATAGCAAAACTTTGAATCTTTGGTAGAATTCTAGAAAGTAGAGTAAAGGTTTCCCAATAGCTTCCTAGCATTGATATCCTCTTTATTGAAACGATCCAAGCATTAGTTGTGTTTGTGTCAAACAATATCCCCATTACGTTGTGGAGAAATCTTTCCACATGGCGCCAGAGCGGCTGACATTTTGGATCGTAATCCTAGTAACACAGTACGGTGTTATTGATATTAACGCTGATGTAAATGTAAAAGTGCTGTTAAACTCCTATATATATACACATGTCCATCCCTGAGCCAGTTCCTTATGTGTTCATGGGCCAAAAATATATAGAAAACAAGAATAATATCTTATATTTTGGTGGTATCTGTAACAATAAATAATTTAGATATATAGATATATTTTCTTTGGCTTACCACTGATGAGCAGGGGTTGAAGGACAACAGGAGGAGTGGAGATTAAAGGAGTGTTTGAGGAATTGATAAAAAAAGTACAGTGAAGATGACCATACCAGCCCTATTCACAATCCCCAGGGCAGAAAGAAAAGAAATGATGAATAGAAAACCGATAAACCCAATCGTCAAACAAATTGATCAAGCAAAAACAATATCCATACATCCATGCAGATTCACTGTCAACAAAAACGCACAATCGTATCTGGAGAGAACCTGTAATGCCATTGCACACTATTGTACTTAAAGGTGACATATTATACCAGGTGTGAGTGTGCCGTTACAAGCATTTTTGAAAATCGGCCTCTTCTGACATCACAAGTGGGTGTGTCCACCTAGATGTGCGCTGGATAGATCAGTCAACCAGCCCACCCAGTGGACTGCAGCAAACGTTGCTCATCTATCCGTCACACATCTAGGTGGACACGCCCACTTGGGATGTCAGAAGAGGCAGATTTTCAAATCTGCGCGTAACGGTTAATCACACTCACACCTGGTGGTATAATATGTCACCTTTAAAGATATTTCAAACGTAGTTGGTATTCAAGAAGGGTATGCGGTCACTCCTGGACCCAACGGACCGAGGTGATACTGTCCCAGCGCCCCCAGCCCTGCTAGAGCGAGACGACCGGCTGGACCTCGAGGACCGGCCCGACTCCGAGGCTGATGACCCGGCGGCCCGGGACCGAGAGGGCCGCCCCGCCGACCTGGAAGACCCGGATGACCTGGAAGACCTGGAAGACCTGGAAGACCCGGAGGAACGTTCGGCCCTCGACGAGATCCCGGACACATCGGAACGAGCGGTGGAGGAAGAGGAGGAGGAGGAGGTGGAGGAGGTGGAAGAGGGGGAGACCTTGCTCTTGGATGGGATCTCAGACACGGTGGACAAGGCCGTTGTCGTCTCAGGAAGCTCAGGAACGGCGGGAATCACGATAGTCCTTCAAGGGGAAAGTCAAACTTTATAAGCAGGATTTTTTTTCATTGGTTCAGCAATCTTCATCCCTATCCTTACAGCTAGGGTAGGCCATTTGGAGAAACCATTCAGCAAGATTCTGAAAGAATCCAACCGAAAAAATCCCAAACCCTCCCTTCAGGCCTATGTCTACAGCCACTCCCCAAAAACACATGACTAGCTCGCTAGCTTTAGCCTAGAAGGCTTGTAGACAGAGAGGTAGGCCTTACAACCTGCCACAGATACCGAATTTGTTAAATTTTTGAGTGTTCTAAAATCAGTTGCCTACCATAGCTTTAACTTTGTGTTCCCCTTATAAACTATACACAGCGGGAAAGAGGGTTTGCAGCCCTTCCATTTTTCTATCCAAACGGGATTGAAAAATGGAAGGGCTGCAAAGCCTCTTTCAAAAAACAACCAACTACACAGAGTGCAGAGTATAGGAATTATTATCAGGTAGTGAGGTGCATCGTGGGAGTTCAGACATCACAACAAAGTAACCCGACCCACACAGCTAACCTTGAAACACAGGATTTTCTTATCAGAGGAAAAGAAGAGCTATAATAATTGTATTGTGTGTGTCTGTGTGTGTGTGTGTATATGTGTGTGTGTGTGTGTGTGTGTGTGTGTGTGTGTGTGTGTGTGTGTGTGTGTGTGTGTGTGTGTGTGTGTGTGTGTGTGTGTGTGTGTGTGGTGTGTGTGTGGTGTGTGTGTGTGGTGTGTGTGTTGTGGTGTGTGTGTGTGTGCACGCTTTACGTCACCTTTTTCCTCCACACAGCGGCTTGCATGAGGCCCACAGGTAAAAAACATCCGCCAGTAATGTGAAACGCAGAGCCCACCCAGCCCAGGAAGAGAGGGGTCCCCAGGTCAAACCTAGAGAGAGAGAGAGAGAGAGAGAGAGAGAGAGAGAGAGAGAAGAGAGGAAGAGAGAGAGAGAGAGAGAGAGAGAGAGAGAGAGAGAGAGAGTTAAGGAGTTAACGCTCATTCACAATGCAGTTGAAGAAACGATAATGTTCAACAATGTAATACGTGGTTCATTGAGCTAGCGATGATGATGACTTCCTGACTTACTTCAGTCCTTCAAAATGGGGGTTGAAGTATTCCCCAGAGACGTACTGGGCATAGACCACATACCCACACGTTGACAGGATACCTGAGGTTCACAAAAGCACTCTCTTCAGAATTCAGAATTACATACGGTTGTTATAATACATTAAGAAAAGAGATTTAGAAAAATACAGTTCAACCATTGATAGAGCAAATATTGGTTGAACTTTATTATTGGTTTAGCTTTCATTATTAAATAATAATAATGAAGAGTGCAGCTATTTGTGTTTCAGCAATATTTAATCTTTGCTCGGATTAGGAAGACCATGTTCAATGCGATCCGTACCATGTTTTGGCACAACCCTTCTCCTCCACAGTGAGTCAGGCACCTCAACA
>OLKM01000436.1:310823-315301 GCA_900291075.1 Melanogrammus aeglefinus
TCTTGAATATCGAATATTGAATCTTGAAATGAGAATGACAAACGTATAATAAGCATTAAACCTACAGTACAATAGGCCTTCATTCAATTATTCATCTATCTTTGTCACATTGGCGTTCACAGATTGTGCTGTCCTCAGCTCCTTCGGCAGGCTGCTTCAGAGGCGAGGACTAGAGACGCTAAAGGCCGCCTCCCAGAA
Source organism: Melanogrammus aeglefinus (assembly GCA_900291075.1). Lineage (NCBI taxonomy): Eukaryota > Metazoa > Chordata > Actinopteri > Gadiformes > Gadidae > Melanogrammus > Melanogrammus aeglefinus. The sequence goes on from OLKM01000436.1 coordinate 311,022, forward strand.
GGGCCCTGTCCTCAACCGGGGAACCAATAAGAGGGTGAAAAGAGAAGTGCCAGGGGACTGGACTGATCTAGAGAGAGCACACATCAGGAGCATGTCTGACAAGTATTCGGGCGCTGATCCATTGTTTTGAACACCAAAAAGAGGATTTTAAAAATTGATTCTAGAACTGACGGGCAACTGATTAACTAGACCATAGACGGTGGTCCACAGGTGAAATGTATGCTCTCCTTCTGGTCTTTGGCAGTACGTGTAAATGGACTGCATTGATAAAGCGCTTTACATAATTGCCTGTTGTTCAACCATTCATGCACACACCGACTGCGGAGTCAACCATGCAAGGCGACATGGGTGGGTTGGGTTGGTGCCTTGCTCTGGGACACTCGGCTAGGAGGCGAGTGTCCCAGAGCCGGGGATCGAACTAGCAACCTTGCGGTTACCAGCAAACCCACTCAACCTCCTGAGCTAATACGCTTAAATGTGCAGCTGGAGGACGTGATCAACCAAGGCACAAAAGCTTGACAGTTGGGATTTGTCTTTGTTTGATTGGTCTACTGTCGGTTTTGCACCCCTGGCCGTCATATTCTACTGACGTGCAAACAACTGCTTGTGTGATGATGCGATTATTCGTCAGGAGGATGTCAATAAGCTAAGCTGGCTTTTTAGATTTTTTCTCGATGGGGAAAGGGTGGTCAGAGGGCCGAGGATCAAGAGTCAAAAGTGACAAATTATACCACCAGGTGTGAGTGTGATTAGCCGTTACAAGCCATTTTGAAAATCTGCCTCTTCTGAAATTACAAGTGGACGTGGCCAACTAGATTTATATGAAATGTCTATCGGACAACCAGCCTAACCGGTGAACTGTAGCAAACATTGCTCATCTATCCTTCATACATCTAGGTGGAAGGCCCACTTGTAATGTCAGAAAAGGCAGATTTTCAAAGCAATGGCTAATCACACTCATACCTGGTATAATATGTCACCTTAAATGCAGACCAAATCCTGTGTTGCAGAGTTGAGCGCAGACTGCTGCGGTGTGGTGGGAGTGTCACTTCCATGGCCCATTTGTGTGATGTCATGTTACGCATTATCCAACACACAACGCCAAGTGACTGCACGGCAATTCACTTCTTTGAACTTTGAGGCTGACCACTTCTTTGAAAACGTCAGAATGCTACAATGCTAGCTCCAGATTCAATATTCAGCAGTCTTGTTGGTCACATACATATACAAGAAAGGCAGTTAAATGAAAAGAGATTGTGCAAAGAAATAAAAAATTTGCAAAAAACAAGTTTCTCCAAAAGTGGATTGTGTTTCTACTTTTATCTACACACCGCTGCGTTTTTTTGTGACCCCCCCACATTGCCCCCCATTGCGTAGCTTACCACGCACTGCCCCCATTGAAATGAACGGTTGTACGAGGTTGCGACGCAACGCCTGATTCAGCCTGACAAACAATTCAGGCATTGCATTGATCGCCACAGACTGCTGCAGTGATGGAGGGGTGTCACTTCATGGCCCATTTGTGTGACGTCAGGTTAACTATTGAAGGCCATTAGGGCAAATTACCTCTTAGAAATGTCCTGTTAACGCAACCAAATTTTGCGTGTTAAAGGTAACATATTATACCGCCAGTTGTGAGTGTGATTAGCTGTTACAACCCTAATCACACAATGTATTAATTGACAGTATGTATGCAGAACATTTCTCTTGTGCTACTGTGGTCCTAATTACTCACATCCTAATGTTATCTTATGTTAAGACATTCACATAAACAAGCACACCAAGTGAACATGGAAATGCAGAGATACAGCTGGTTTGAAACGACACACTATGGATCAGATCTCTTATATAGTGTTTTATATCTCTTAAATAATATTCTACATCTTTTATAAAGAATACCTGATTATTTTCTCCTAGCTGGTGCAGCCTACACAGCTCTTATCACAAATTTCCCTCGGGATTAATAAAGTACAATCCCATCCCATTTTATCTCATAGTGCATCATATTCTTCTATCATAAAGAACATATGATCGTACCAATGTCTGCGTGCTTTGCGGGTCAGGGTTCCTTTAGTATCATGTAGACACTCATTACTGCATAAATCTAACACCACTTAAGGGCCATAGTCCTTTACATTACGAGGTAAAAGCAATTTCTTTGTCATTCTACAACACAGCAAGATGCAGTCCCATTGGCTACTTTGTTACCCATTCGACTATGGAGGATGAATTTAAAGGGGACTATTCAGATAATGTCAAAAGTTACAAAAAATATGAAGGCATACATACTGTAAGTGTATTGATAGGCAGTATGCAACTTTATGCATACTATTTCCTGTGCTTCTATGGACATAATTACTTTATTGCCCAATGTCATCTTATGATACGACGTACACATACATATGCACACAATGTTATCAGGGAAATGCAGAGTAACAGCTCGAGGTGTTATTCAATGTACACACTATATCTAGGTCCAGTGATTGTTTAGGATGTTTCGTTAGTTAGTCAAACTGCTCGGGGCATTTTTCATGGTCTCTTGCGCTTTTGAGGGATTATAATCGGGTTGGCGATATTCTGTTTGAGGCAGAACCTAAATTATATGTTGTATTACAGCATCCATATTCCAAACAAGTGGAGCATGAGCTACATTTTTTTCTAAATCACTTCAGTCATTTACTTGTTTAAAGGTAAATGATTTAGCCTGCCTTTACTCTAGTCTAGACAATAGCGCACACGATGACGTAACAACGTTACATGTTGAGCTGCCCTACAAGAAGTGACTCAGCAAATGCTCCAATGCTCGCTTGTGAGATTGTTAGCTTAAGTTCTTCCCAGACCTAACCACTATCATGTGTGCATATGCACATGTGACATCAGACCTCTATTACATAACCAGAAAAACATGTGAGCAAAATTCACATCTTTTAATGCCATAAGGGGCGTGGCGTGCGGCTCCTTTTAACCTTTGACACCAGACTTCAAAAACATGTCCACAGATGTGATTACACGCCTTAGGGCACGGACATTTGATTGTGCTTTGTGAACCTTTCCCATAGCGCTAGAGCCCCCAAATGCATATTCTAGCAGACCTTAATGAATTGATTCATATTAAAGAGAGGTCTCTATCTTATTAACAAATTTGTGTTTTTTGACATCTTAGGGACATGTTAGGGAGTAATACCTCCTCAGGGAGATATTACTTATTATCATTATTATCACTCCTGGTTTTGCAATAACCACCAAATTGATAATCCTTTCATATTCCAAAAGACCCATGCCTTTCGCTCCTTCCCAAGTGAACTAGACACTGAATCCCCCATCAATTCCGTCACAGTTGTGCTAGAGCTTCTAAATCTAAAACATATCATTTTAGTTTGAGTTCTGAGTTGAATGCCCTCATTTCACATCAAGTAGTGGTCAATTGGTCGCAAATGATAGCGGGGCCTGGCTGTCACCTGTTACCCTTAGGGTAAACCTTAGCTTCTCTTTCTGATCAATTGCTCTATAGTTGGCCACTAGATGATCAGATCCGGCTGTTTGCTGGTATTATGATGTTTTGGGAGTTGTTCTATGTCACTCTTAAAGTTGTAGAGAACTTCTTCATACATCTTTGACTATACACAACACAATTAATGGAGTATACAACACACAAACAATTTAGGAGCTTACTATGAGAGACTTCCCACACTCACAATAATGTGGCCTTTCATATTTCTAAAGATGTTTATTTCCACTAATGGCCTTTTCCATAGGAGAGGACAACACAGAGGGCTATCAGTCTCTTGCCATCTTCACAGTTGCTCTGCAAACAGTGGGAAAGATGTAATGGTAACATTACATTGTTATACAAGTCTGATATAAGTAGTATTCTTCTCCCCTTGGGAATTGCTCGTGTTCTGATCGCGGCCACCACAGTTTTGAAGTCAGGTTATGGTTCTCAAAAGTTGGATTCTGTTTCAACCGGTCACCATAGATCACATTAACACATTATACTAGGTTAATTTTGCACTTCAGCTGAAAGACATCTGCTACCTGTTCACTGATTTGTACTGTGATGTTGTAGCCTACCAATAACTTGGTATTGCAAAACAGCACATAATAAAATATCTGTACCTGTTCAGCTCTTTCACTGTATATTACACTGTAGTGTTGCTGTGATACTACTTAATGCTGACTCTAGAATTGTTTCATAATCAACTTGTAATTAACGAAGATCTGTATATTCCGATTTTTAAGTATTGAGATTGGAATAAGATTTTTGCTACTTGGGTCTTCCT
>OLKM01000437.1:0-18778 GCA_900291075.1 Melanogrammus aeglefinus
TTCGATCCACTTATTGACGTTTCACTCGTTTCTTACAATGGTAATTGTTTCCTAGTCTAATTCTCTTATTTAGAAGACAGTTGTTCATTTTGATTTTGTGAAATAAATACATATATTTCTTTTGAAGCTTGCGATTCAAATTATTGGTATAGCGGTTTCCGAGCTGGACCTCGCCGTTGCTGTATCAACGGTTCCATATACATTAGAAGCCTGAAGACTATACATTCCTTAATTTAATAAATGCTGTTTCATTTGGTGTCTCTCAATTCTACGTTTTGGAAAAAATCCTGTCTTAAGCTACGTCTTGTAACCTCTTATTTTTAGAATGTTTTTCGCATTATTTCTCCGAAACGTTCTTGCTTACTGATATCTTCTGTTTGTACGTCATCAATTGGATAGTGTGCCTGAAGCGCTGTGATGAATCTTCTCTAACTCTATTGATATGAGGTTCTGCTCTGATGCAGTCCCCACACTGTACCTTTAAAGATCCCTGTTGCGCTGAACTACCACACTAGCCGTGTTTGCATGGACATCATCCGATTAGATTTCTTAATCGGAATAGATCTCTTCCTTGATATGCACTTCAAATGTTAGTTGAATATATGTCATTTTATTCAAAATTGGTAACCGTAGTTCCGTTAGGTCTTCTGCGTACAAACCGTTATGTTTGTCTTGGACTTATATGATATTAGGAGTAATGTTCCTATCAGAAGCCGTCCATATTGGGGAAAGATAAGCCAAGACAAGGCATGGCGGATTGCCACCTGGGCAAAGTGGGCACATGTCCAGGGCCCTGGCCAATGGGGGCCCTTTATATAGTATTATATTGATGTTATTTATTTTATTAAAAAATTCAAATGGCCAATACTTTGGTTATGATAGAGATTTGAATGTTAGGATTTGCAAAAAAACCACATCACATTAAAAAATAAATAACTATAGATACTGCCCTGGTACAACAAATACGCGCATCTCAACATTTTTTTAACTCGGTTAATTCAGTAAAGGAGTCATGTAGGTGCTCTCATCTCTCTCCTGAGGGGAGAGCGCCCTCTGCCCATAATGATAGGTTTTATTTTAGTTTCCATCATGCACTCAGCTTATTGTATGGTCTCTCTCTCCTCTGCTCTGCTGCATCACTGCAGTTAAATGTGTGTGATTGTGACTGAAAGTGGTTGCATTAATAATATGCAACCAAATTCGGGTGTGCTAGTGCCTTGTATTGTGCTCGGGCATGGGGTCATGGCTGGTTTGTGTCCAGGCCCGTGGTCTATGTTATCCGTCCTTGAAGACAGGTGAACCGACTCGGCGCGAAGAGAGGTCTTCTGCTGCCCGAAGGGTATTATTTCATATGAGCCGGCGAGCGTTCTATTATCCGCTTATTACAAACGGCTCTTAGCAAAACGAAAACATAATGTCCTCACACGGTGTGTCATTTACAATTACAAATTCATAGTGTTAAGGCAGGAGAAATAGTTCCGCCATATTAGACGTCCGTTGAGTCACTGTGCATCCCCAGACACCCGACATCGGCTGGGCCGTTGATAAATACCCGACTACTTGCGGAGTGGTAAGTAAGAAAGACAGCATGAATCAGGCAAACAAAATCGACTTTCCTTGACAGCGGTCTAGTTTCGTGGTCTATTAAAAGTACAGACAGACCATTGGCGAGAATTACTGCAACTGCTGAATGCCATCTCTCTCCAAGTTAAAAAGTAGCCGCGCACTAGTGGTGTAACGATTATCATATATTTCGTATTGAACCGAATCGGTACGGACGTCATGGTTCGGTGCATGAATTTAAATGGAGCATACACATGCATAAAAATTAAATAATGCAATGCGGAACTAATGTTAGATATGCAAGTACTTCAGGGATAACTAAACTGCAGCTGCAGGCTTGGGCGTGTCCGTCATGACACAAGAAAGCCCATTTGCAGTTCCTGGTTGCGTTTCATCGACCAATCACGAAGTGTTTTGAAAGGCATACTGCGAAGCATAGTCACAAGGCATGCTATGCTTTCCGTAGTGTAGTAGTCTTCCCCCATTCCCTGATCAACCTCACCACCAGATGGTGGTCGGTTGACAGTTCCGCCCCTCTCTTCACCCGAGTTTCCAAAACATGCCGCTTCAGATTAGATGACACTATCCCAAAATCGATTATCGATCTTCGGCCTAGAGTACTCTGGTACCATGTACACTTATGAGCACCCTTATGTTCGAACATGGTGTTTTTTATGGCCAATCCATGACTAGCACAAAAGTCCAGTAACAAACGACCACTCGGGTTTAGATCAGAGAGGCCGTTCCTCCCCACCACGCCTCTCCAGGTGTCTCCATCTTTGCCCACATGGGCGTTGAAGTCCCAGACCCAGTAGAACTACGGAGTCCCCTACTGGGGCCCCATACAGGACTCCATTCAGGGTCTCCAAGAAGGCAGATTACTCTGAACTGCTGTTCGGTGCATACGCACAAACATCAGTCAGAGTTTTCCCCCCCACCACCCTTAGGCGTAGGGAGGCGACCCTCTCGTCTACCGGGGTAAACTCCAACACCGCGGCGCTCAGCCGGGGATTTATGAGTATCCCCACACCCGCCCGGCGCCTCATGCCTCTGGCAACTCCAGAGAAGAATAGAGTCCAACCCCTATCCAGGAGTACGGTACCAGAGCTGAGACTGTGCGTAGAGGTAAGCCCCACCAGATCTAACTGGTAGCGCTCCACCTCCCTCACAAGCTCCGGTTCCTTTCCCCACAGTGAGGTGACGTTCCAAGTCCCCAGAGCCAGCTTCTGCCACTCAGGTCTGGTCCGTCGGGACCCCTGACTTTCACTCCAGACGGGGGCCCCGGGCTTCCTCCAGGCATGGTCTCTCCTCTTGATTTTTTTTCCATGGGGTCTTGGTGAACAACATTTACAAAGTTTGCAACATTAGACAAACATCGTCACAACATTATGAAAAATAATATACTTACATAATACTGTTTATTCTTTTAAATAACCAGAACCCGAATTTCAACTGGGTTACACAGCCATCAATGCGCAGATGATGGTGGACCACAGAGGGTCCACCACCGCGCATATACAAACCCGCCTAATTGTTTTGCAATTGGTATATGGAAGCTGCGCTTTCGGTGCCTCCATAGGTCCGCAAGAGGACAGTGCATGAAGCCCCATAGCTGTTGCGCAGTAATGGTGATGACCGCCATGCTCCACAACATGGCAGTTTGTGGAGGCGCACCTTTGCTGTAGGAGGAGGACGATGAGGAAGAAGAGGCAGAAGAGGAAATTGGTGTCCCCAATCCTACCCGGGGTGCACTTCACGCTGCTGGGGTTGCTGCAAGGCAGTTATTGATTGCAAATGTTTTTGGTTAACTTGTTTGCTCTTTTTGCTATTTAAATTCCTTGAGATGTTTTCCTTTGTTGGTTATGGGAACCATTACATTTTTGTTATAAATACACTTTTAAGTGCCAAACCCCACCGCTCTTGTGATTGCATTTATTTATTGTATTATGTTTTCATACCTGAGTCTAGCCTGTCTTTACAAAAAAAATGTAATAATGCATTATTTTAGACTTGATTTTAGCACTTTTACCTGCATTTTTTTTACCTGATCGCACTCGAGAAGGAGAAGTTGGTGGTGCTGAAGAACATAGAGGAAAAAACTGAGAGGCATTTTAGAAAAATCGCCATACACATGCAAATATTATAATTATACAAATATAATACAGTGGTCTTCCCTAAAAACAATCAGCTGATCTGACCAAACATGACAAACATTATTGATGTGCAGGGTTTTTTATTACATCCTTCACTCCCACACATCCACACCCACTGACCACACCCACTGACCCACTGAACGGCAATCAAGCGCAGTTCAGAATAATTTACTGAGTGATTGAAATGTATTCACAGAAAAGTCTGGCAGGCAACATCGAGTCAAGGTACAGGCAGGGTTCGTAGACAGGCAGGCAGGCAGACAGCTACATGCAGATAATCCAAAAACGACAGGCCAAATACTTTGTCACAAACAGGCAGGGTTCAGAACCGGAAAAATATGTAAACTTTTAAATCGCTCAACTAAGAGCTTCACTATAGTCTATAGTCTCAGCTATAGTCTCACTTAGTGGCGGCTGGTGATTAAAATTGTTGGTGGGGCACAGTAATAGACAGTGGGTCTGGGGTTCCCCCCATGAATTTTTTTGAATCTAATAGAATTGATTTCCTGTATTCTGGTGCATTTTGGGTATGGCCACTACCTACTTACCTACTATTCATTCACATTCATAGCCTACATCCTGACTTGCAGGGCCTGGACAAGCTTACACTGCATTTACAGACCTACTTTATGGCCATTCCACCAGCCATTGCTATTTGACCCATTTTTGTTATTCTGATATTGAGACAAATCATGATCACTGTCCTATAGCGTCCATTTTTTATTAGTCTCAATGTCTACTTCAAATGCAGTTAGAAATATGGGACAGTTGCTTCATTTTGTTGATATGCCACAGGCCGAAAGACTAAATTAATATGTTACTTACTTGCTCTTTTTAAGTATAACATTGCTTGGGGAGTCCAATTCCTCCACTGAAAAGGGTGGAAAGTGTTTACAACTCTCTGCTAGTTAGCGATCTAGCTCTTCTCTACATGTAGTTGTGTTGACAATGGAGGGAAAATAACAAAGGCAGGAAGTAGCCCAAAAAAGCACATGGGCGTGACCCCGGGTGCATGACTAAAACTAAAACTGCATGGCTAAAACAAAAAAGTCCAGCTCCAGCAGGTAGGGGGAAACAAGAACAACAGTCCAAGCAAGAATCTTGACAACGGGAGTCTATGGCTGTTCAGTGTCTGTAGATGATAAAATCCAAATAGAATGTTTGCCAACTTGGATGAAAGCCAACACACTAGATTGTATAAACCAACAATAGGCTTACCTTCAGGTGCCAGGTAGACTAGGACAGAGATGGCGGGTCCCTGAAACTGGGCCACAGTGAGCGCATGCTGCTGGATCGCCAAATCAAGCTTGGCCCTCTTCAACTGGAGCGCCTGGCATGTGATGTCATTCGCCTCTTTGATTTTTTACTCTATGCCAACTTCTCCTTCTCGAGTGCCATCAGCTTCTCACTGCATCAACACGATGGCAGCCTCCGTCTCAAAGGCAGCGGTGTGCCTTGTGAGGTGCGGCTGGCGGGGGAGGAGGTAGCTGCCGGCCTGTCCTGAGTGATCCTCAAAACTGGGGATGTCCTAGCAGCTGGGGATGGGGAGCACCTGGCCTGAGATGTCATGCCAGGGGATGGGGATCGCCTGGCCTGAGAGTGTCCAGCATCACCTCTTCTAAGGTCGATGCCCCCCGAGATCCCATCACATGAGATCTCAGCTATTATCGCGAGCGTCTTTTCCTCCATCAGTGTAAATTCTGGCACTGTGCTGGGTCCAGCACCAGTTAGAAGCCGGTCTCTGCGTACTGCAGTATTTCGATTTTTCGCACTGTTGGCGAAATCTTGCCACTTTTTACGCACCTCTTGCCAGTCCCTCTGCGCCGAAAAAGAGGCTGCCATTTTCCGAGCTATTTCAGCCCATAGCTCCTGCTTAATCCAGTTGGACACAGTTGTCGGGAAGGCTGAGAACAGGGTAGCCTTGTTTAGGCCAACTTCCTCCAGTAGAACTTCGGTCTCATCGTCTATGTAAGTTGGGGCACATTTTTCTGTGTTTTTTCATCATCCCCTACAGTGTTTATTGTGGGGAGTTGCTCTTATAGGTGATGTTAAGCAATGGCACAATAGACTGAATAACATCAGTAATTTTATGGGGCTGCTGGTCAATCAGCTCTGATTGCAAAACAATTAGACACAATTATAAAATCCTATAGTATGCTGCAACAGACACAGGAAGCCATTAATCAAATCAAATCAAATCAAACTTTATTTATATAGCACTTTTCATGCACCCGTGCAACACAAAGTGCTTTACACAAAAAAAATAATGATAATAACAATAATAAAAATAGGAACATAGACAACACAATTTCAATTTCAGCACCTCCCTCCCCCCCTCCATACTACACACGCACACACACGCTCACATACACAGACACACACACTCTTAATTTCTCACACTAGGGAGACATGGCATGACACTGAGGATTGAGGATTGAGGAAGGGTTATCTTTGGGGCCATCCACACTGGGAGGAGTCGCAGGCCGTGCCACAGGGGACACCAACGCCCAGGTCCCCCGACCCTACAGACCATAGCCAGCCGAGCCGAAAGGACCCAGGGACAGCGCCCCCCAGCAGCAGCTCTGACACAGCTCCCAGCGTGGAGGACCCCCTGAGGAAAACTGGAGTTAAGCTAAAAACTAAAAACATAAGATAGGATACAAGCCATGAAGAAATAAGCAAAACAGAGTCAACAGCTTAAGAGGATAAAAATATGCAAGATAATAAATAAAATGATAGGTAAAACAAATAAAATTATTTAAGGTTAATAACATCTTTAAAAGCAAGGTAAAAGCAGAACCATAAAATAAGATAGAACCACATAAGAATATAAGAAGAATTTAAAATCTAGTTAAAAGCCTGACTAAAAAGGTGTGTCTTTAACTTTCCCTTAAAAATATCAACTGTCTCTGCGGCCCTGAGGCTCTCCAGCAGGCTGTTCCGCAGGTGGGGGCCATAGTAGCTAAATGCCGCCTCACCGTGAGTTTTGGTTCTGGGTTTTGGTATTGATAAAGGCTACTGCCGGAGGACCTCAGGGTCCACGAGGGTTGATAAGGTAAAAGCAGGTCAGCTAAATAAGAGGGCGCAAGGCCGTTAAGACATTTAAAAACTAGTAAAAGAACCTTAAAATCGATCCTGAAGCGGACAGGGAGTCAATGCAGTGACTCTAAAACTGGTGTAATATGCTCCCGCCCTTTGGTCCTCGTCAGCACGCGTGCGGCTGAGTTTTGTAATAATTGGAGATTTAAAATACACTTTTTGGGAAGACCAGAGAGCAGGGCATTACAATAATCTAATCGACAGGTGATAAAAGCATGCATTAGCACCTCCGTACTGGCCTGAGAGAGAAACGGGCGGACTCTGGCTATGTTTTTAAGATGATAAAAACCTATTTTTGTCATATTTTTTATATGCGGAAGAAAATTCAGCTCAGATTCCAAAATCACGCCCAGATTTTTTACTAATTTATTTGGTTTAAAATCTTGTAGTTTTGGTAAAAGTTTCTCTCTCTGGCCTTCAGGACCTATAACTAAAACCTCTGTTTTGTCCTGGTTGAACTGTAGGAAATTCTCTGCCATCCATGACTTGATGTCTAAGATGCAGTTAAAAAGAGCATCAATTGGCCCTGTGTCATCAGAGACACAGCGATGTACAGTTGTGTATCGTCAGCATAACTATGGAAGCTGATGCCGTGTCTCCTGATGACGTCCCCAAGGGGCAGCATTTACAGATTAAAAAGAAGTGGACCTAAAATTGACCCTTGGGGAACCCCACATCCAATCTCATGGATTTCCGAGGAACATGTATCCATACTTACATAAAAGCATCGGTCTGTGAGATAAGAACAAAACCAGTTAAGAACAGTACCAGAGAGGCCCATCAGGTGTCTAAGCCTATTTTATAAAATGTGATGGTCTACTCTACTGTATCAAAAGCTGCGCTTAGATCCAGTAGAACCAACACTGTGAGCTTTTTATTATCTAAATTCCACCTGATGTCGTTTAAAATCTTTAAAAGTGCTGTCTCGGTACTGTGGTATTTCCTAAAACCAGACTGAAAATCATTAACTTGGTTAAAAAACAGTTTTTCTAAAACTTTACTTAAAAATGGTAAGTTGGATACAGGTCGGTAGTTATTAAAAACACTTGGATCTAAGTTGCTCTTCTTCAGAAGGGGCTTCACCACCGCTGTTTTAAAGGCGGTGGGGAAGACACCCGTCTGAAGAGAGCAATTCATGATGTTTAAAAACTGTTCCTCAAAGAATCCATAAAACGATTTTAGGAGTGATGTGGGAATGGGATCTAAAAGGCAGGTTGTTGGGTTTACTTGGGAGAAAACTCGACCAAGCGTCTCTGGCATCAACCAGGGCAAAACTCTCCAGTGTTTCCTCAGGCAAGGACAACAGTTCAGTGTTAAAAGATAAAACTTGATGGGATATAAATGCTGGACAGGTCTGGATCAGCTTCCCCATTAAGGTCTCCAGGTCGTTAGTCCTCTTGATCAGATGGCTGAGGTTGGAGTCCAGTGCGTGCTGTTGAAACAACACAAGCAGAGAGGCAGCGTTCCGGTGAGCGAGCAAATCAGCGGAATCATCTCAGCGTGCACACATCGGTGGAGAATGGCACCCGCTGCTAAATATCAAAAGTGGAGAAGAGAGGAAACCGGAGGGTATGATGTTTTATTGATGGTGGTGAGTTGTGAGAAATGGGAAATTCATGCCTTTTTGACAGTGTTATTATAAGTTTTGAGTTGTTGATGTAAAATCTCGTAATGAATTGTTAATTTACTTTTCCTCCATCTTCTCTCGGCACTCCTGCATTGTCTTTTCAGTTCCTTGATTTCATTGTTTTTTCTCCACGGGATTGTTGGTTTTGTTTTTACTCTTTTGGATAAAAGTGGAGCTACTGAGTCCAAAGTTGACTTCAGCCTACTGTTAAAATTATCAACAATAAAATTACAAGGTGCGGGTAAAATAACAGCAGGAGTGCTCTGTAAAATCTCCATAAAATTTGCAGCCACTTCGGAAGTAAGATAGCGCCTCCTCACCGTTCTCACTGGGGCCTCCTCTCGGTTAAAACTGGTGATATTAAAAAGTAATGGTCAGACACAGCCAGGTCGTCAACAGAGGACACACGATGGACAGACCATGGGTTATGACCAGGTCCAGGGTGTGTCCTCTGTTGTGAGTTGGCTGTGTGACGTGCTGCTTAAAATCAAGACAACTTAAAAGATTTAAAAATTCTCTGGATATTGGATCCGAGATAACATCAAACCAGTTATTAAAATCCTGCTAAAAGAGGTGTGGAACTGTGGATGATAGATAAAAGTTCTGAAAATTCACTGATAAAAGAGCTAGAGTGATGGGGTGGTCTGTATACAGTAATGCAGAGAATGGGAGGGCTGCTAAAAGTAAAAGCATGGTGCTCGAATGATGTATAGCTGTTAAAAGACACTCCTTTCGGGTTTAGTGAGTTCTCTAAAATTGATGTTGTCCCTCCTCCTCTTCTACCCTCTCTAGTAGAGAATAAAAAATTATAATTTGGTGGGAAGCCTCAGTGAGAACAGCAGGTGCATCAGTGCCAAGCCATGTCTCAGTTAAAAGAAGACAGCCTAACTTGTTATCTAAAATCACATCATTCATTGAAAAAGTTCTGTTTAAAAGAGAGCGAACATTAAAAAGTGCCATGTTGATGGTGACAGGTGGCTTGTTGAGGGGAGAGGTGGATTTTTGTGTCAGTGGTCTTAGATTGTGAAAGTTCACAGAGTGGGTGTGGTAGTGTCTGATGTGGTGATTGTGTGTAATGATAACGGGAATAGGTGAGGTGTTGATGTGAATTGGTCCAAGTCCAGTATTGAGTGTATGGTGGTAGGTGGAACTGGACGGATAGGAGCATGGACCGGGGGGACGTCAATCGGTGAACGGACAGAGCAGCTGGTGCGGATTTGGAGTGATTGACATGCTGTACGCCGTGTTCCAGGCTGGCAGCTAGCATGCGGGCACCTGCCCTGTTCAGGTGGAGCCCGTCCGACCCGAAGAGATGTCGTCTCGTCCAGAAAACGTCAAAGTTGTTGACAAAGCCCACCTGATGTGAGCTGCATGCAGAGGAGAGCCAGGTTTTGAGGCTGAGCAGCCTGCTGAAGCTGCCGATCCCTCTGCTGCAGGTGGGGGTGGGGCCGGAGATAAAAACAGTATCCTAGGACTGTGAGAGAGAGTTAAAAAGATGGATAAAATCTTGTTTTAAGAGTTCAGACTGTTGCCTGGCGATGTCGTTTGCCCCTGCGTGGATAATAATCCTTCTTGCCTGCGGATGGGAGCTCAGGATGTCCGGAATTTTCCCGGTTATGTCCGCAACGGTGGCTCTGGGAAACGCCATGGTGAACGCCCCCCTCATGCGGACGTGGCGAAATCGTAGTCTCTGATGACGAGGTCTGGAGGTCACACTCCTCCATCAGCTTGTGCTCCTGCCGCGAGGCATTCACCTGGACACAAGGGCGTGGGGGTCAGAGGTCAGAGGGTCAGAGATCAGCGGTGTGATCCGCAGACAGCAGCAGACGGCGCCATCCGTCCATATCACTAACCCATCCTTCATTGAGAAAGAGTGGAAATACCTAGACCACTACACAAGACCACACAGGAGTCGTCTAATTGTTTCATTAGCCTTACCTTTTCTGTTGTTGCCGTGTCAATAGGTTATACTTTACATCCACAGTCAATCGAGTAATCAGTCTTGGTTGAATACTTTCTGTGTGCAGTTTTGCCATTACACCTGTCAGCCATGTTATGGTAGGTTCAACAGAGAATAGAAACTTCAGTTGATCATTATGAGAGTTTCTTAAATCATGACTGAGTCATGACTTGACAAAGTCATGCTTACTAAGCAAATTAATGTTGATGAAAGACTGTTGAAAGAAACCGTGTAGGGCTGGAAGTGTGTCCTACTACAGCCTTCATGGTGGGACCACTAGTCACCACCAAGGGTCATTCAATGAACCAGAAACAACTGGCCTCCAGGGCTGTCTTCAGAAGTGTAAAGTGTCTTCTTAATGTAACCTTCTGTGCTCACTCCCAATCAGCCACTTCCTGTTCCGGTGTATGATAACCTCTCAGCTCTGTCCAATCGCTAAGCTCCTGCAGTACAGAGTGAACCAATAGAAGATCAGAATGATCTTCACTATGCCAGTGCCCACATCTCTCACTCAGAGAACCAGGAAGTGCCTCGCTGTTTGGCTGCCTCCCGTGTCCAATCAGATCAGACAAAGGAGGTCCTTTACTTTGCGGTTTGCTTTAAAGACACAACACTGTGCCTGAGTTAGTCTTTTGGTATTTCTAAAGACAAAATAGACAAACAAGATTGCTGAAGTTCATATGTCCTTTGTCATCTTTACAGGACCTGTGAAAAGAGAGAGACTGGAGAAACCGGAGAGTTGTACAGCACTGTCAAGAAAACACATAAGGGGGTTTGATTGTTCCACTTGTAATCACTGATGGCCGCCAGTGATGTCACAGGGCCTGTTGTTCTTGTGGGCATCGCTCAGCTTCATCGCTGCCATCTGCTGGTTACATGAATGGACTGCATCTGTAAGGGAGGAATTATAGGTACCACCTTCTGGTTACCTTAATGTACTGCACTTTTCACAACCTTAAATGACAATACTGTTCATGGTGATCTAACAATCGCAGCCATCTCCTGTCTGTACTATATCCTTCTATATAGATAATTGATTTTTCCACCTTTAAAGGTTGGGTATGGGATTTGCGAAACGCCAGCAGATTTTGAAAATACACAACTCAAATGGTCCTACCCCCTCTCCTCAACGCTGAGTCTGACTCCACCCATTCCAAGTACATGGACACGCAATCATGCATGAGCGAACACAGATGCGCGAGAGCGAGCCATTGGCTAGTTAGCTAGCTCCAGTAGCTACCGCAGGATAACAACAAACATAACGATAGTTACGTATTGTAACTCTAGATTCTATGAGTATAGGCGCAGCCTTTTAAGGCTATCGGGCTAGCTGGGGGAGAAGGCTAGGCGTGAGCCGTGCGACTGAAAATTGACGTACTACTGTCCAATGCCACTCGGTGGGTCTGGAAATCATTGGCTGGAGTTTTTCGAGGCCTGCCCGTTCCACAGATGATTGACTTGTGTAATTTCCATGTCAGTACTTCTAACCCAGTGGCTGTGAGTGGGTTATAAATAAGGTTTTCTAAGTAATTTGCCAAAATTGGCCAAAAAAGAGAATTCCGATACCCAACCTTAAATAAACTTGCTGCAATTTAGTGATAAAAACACAGAGAAGAATTAGCAATACCTAAATCGTAACCGCTTCAACTAAAGAGTGATTTTTGGACTAATACTGCCTTTAAAATAGGATTTTCGCTGTGTAGTTTGAAGTTAAACAATGCTGTACACCACTCGTCATTCTAGTCATAAAAGGTGACATCTACATTTTATCCAAATGTTGTTTTGAGTACTTCTGATAATCCTATCTTAGGATAAATTAATAAATAAAGCTTATTATTACTGTGGATTATCACTGGATTATTGCTTTGGACTATCGCTTGGATTGTTACTAATGATCACCACTAGGATTATTACCATGGATAGGGTGATGAACTGGGGGATCCTTCCAGGTAGTATTAGGGGTGCAATTGCTGCCCTGATTGATATGCATAGTAGTAGGCCTGCTACACGACTACTCGCGTAATAGTACATGCCGACATGTTGTGTGTCTAGAGAGTCACGATCATGTCTCATATGGGAACACCTATATATAAGAATACAGGGCACGCTACATGATTGCTAGGCTGTGCAGATATTCTCATCCGGACCACACAATTTGAGACGTTACAGAATGACGATAATATTATGTGCAGTGGCCTATATTTCTCTTGGCTGATTCAAGCTACGCTCACACAGTAAGCGCGTAGTGATAGCAGTCAACACAGCCAATGTGACAGTGTAGTGTTTGGTCAGAGGAAATGTTCCTTACATCAATTCTCTAAATATCACAAATAACTGTTGAATTTGCGCAAAGAGCACAGCCGTGCTTTCACTATCAATCAGAGCCAAGCAGCGCGCATGTGGCACAAGAGATGGGCCTGTCGAACCTCCTCATCAAAGATTGATGAGGTAGCGAGAGAAAGTACACCATTGATGTAAAACAGGATCTGACACATAGTAATTGACATCTATGGAAATAACAGAAGGCGACCTTCTTTATCAAAAACATAGCTGAAAATCCGTTGACTTTTTATTCTAATACTAGAAGGGACTTCAAGAGTAGTGCAGTCTAGCTCTCCGTCCATCCACCTCTACAGTTGGGCTGGATAAGTACTTTGATAGCTATTGGTTGCAGAACTGAAACACAATTTAAATTCATGTTCAAATTAATTGATTTGCAAAAAATTTAAAGAACAAATTGGGAGCCGAGTCCTTGAAGTTATAGAGGCTTTTTAATGTGCTTCAGGAAATATATTGTTACACCACAATTTCACACTATAAATATTTTCAATATGAACTTTGTTTGTTCGTTAAATAAACATATAGAGTTGTATATTTCAGAAATATAAAATTACCCAAATTAATGGAAAACATCACACAAAAAAAGAAAAATAGAAATGCACCCACATGCCAAGGTTTAAAAGAGTAAAACTATTATATATAGGGTAGACCTTGTCATCTTGTAACACCTTTCACACTAGTTTAATTTAACCTTGGGATCAATACATTAGATTGTTAATATTACATACCAAATGAAAATTACAAAGGCATTTATTTGTATTAATTTCATTATTTCCGTTAAAGGCATTTAAATAGGCAGAGTGACACCAATTGTTGTTGTCTCCTTTCTTTTACTTCAAATTCAAAAAGAAAATTCAGATTCATGCACAATACATTTATTTAAACCACAAATGTAATTCAGCTACAGTCCCATTCAGGTCTAATTGATTTGTAATTATCTTACTCACGTGGGACGACCCATCGTTCCCAAAATCCACTCTCTCATCCACATCGTCAAACCACTTATCAGGGGTCGAGTCAACGGGGGCAGCAGCTCAAGCAGGCGGTGCCCAAATGACCACAATTGTGAAGTAAAAATCAAAACATCCAACTCATTTCCGAGCCACATTGTGCTATCCTGCCAGAACCAAGGGCAAGGCAGTTAACCAAGCAGTCCTTACCAACGGTCCAATCCATGCCTTGTACCGTATATCAAAGGTACAACCACACCACACCAATTAGCGATCCCTACCAAGGCGGACATGATATCTAAAACGTACATAGCCATAAGTGAGAAATGAAAATGGCTGGATAAAGCTAGATGATGTTTATGCTGTAGTTGAGAATGCATTGACCGTGAAGTATGAATGGAGACATGTGCAACCGCCCTTCTCGGCTGATTCTTTTCCTCGGGGGTGATGATTTTGCTGCAGCGGTGGCCTCCTCCCGGCGGCGAGGCTTCTGAAGCGTCCTGAATCACAGAGGCGCAGCAAGAAGCTTGAGGGAAGCAGCATCAAGTACTCCCCAGCAAGGTAAACATATGGACCGCCCGACACCCAATCATAGTAAAGAGGTAAAAAAAGATAGACTCTGCACAACCCAGCCACCCAGACCACAGCACAAAAATTCCCAACCCCGATACACTTGAGGACCTTTGACCCTGGAGGAAGGTCACAGGCCGGACTTACCCCCTAGGTACACCCCTCAACGCAGATTGAAGCACTGAAAGAGGCGACGGGTGGTGAGAAACCATACCAGTAGCTCAGCTCACCTATAACAGCTTAATGGCGTTGACAGCAGAAAAATAGGGAATATCCAACTCAAAATGTTGGACAGGCAGTTGACGAATATTTCCGTGATTGACAGACTGTTTTAAAGTGAAGAACTCTGTCGACAGCTGCTTGTTTGCGCTTCGCTCAGAATCAGAAACAGAAACGTAGACAGTTGGTGGGAAAGGCAACCATTGATATTCATGGAACGAGGATACACGTCTTCTTCAGCAACTTCCCAGTCCAACGTAGTGACATTCTCCCCAATGGAAGAATTCATTCAGGCAGCTTAAAAGAAGACAGGACAGAGATCTGATCTAGTGGCAGCGCAGCAAGTTCAGTCTCCACAATGCAATACCTGTTACGGTTAATAATAACACATAAATACAAATTACAAAAAACTTATTTTATATAATCAGATCCATATTCATTGAAACGCCCAGACGTGTTTACACTCTCTCCTTACTGTTAATTTTTTGAGGCCCGACATGCATCTCGTAAAAAAATAGCAAATAAAAGATAATGTAAAAAGAACAAAGACCTGACTTGAAATGATGACCGACTTCCTTCAGGGGTTGAGTCATCCAGCCCTGTTTTATTACAGTGATGAGCTTCTTTTAGGGGCATTCGGGGTCAGATTGAGGGTTTTAAAGAGCAGTGTAGTAGACTTGAAGGTAACACTCTCTCAGTCAACTTCACTGTAGTGAAGTGCAAAGAAGCAAACTCCAACACAGCATAGAAACTAGTTCAAATAGAAAGGGAGATCGCGGTAGTTTAAACAAACTGGATGGCTCAAATCAGGTGTGAGGGGCTGCTATGCTCTTCCTGATGATCTCCTTTTCCATCAAAACACAGGATTGTTGTGGATAAGAATGGAAGAAAAATGGTCCCCTGACGACCTGCATAATCCTTGCCATGAACATAATTGGCAGGAGTGTGTGTCCTGTACCCCGCATATTCTGCCCACAGAATTCTCTGGGAACTCGTTGTCTGCTTTTTCTAGATATACAATCATCAAGATCTAGAATGATTTCTGAATTCCAGATCCCCCCAAATCACCTGGGAAATGTGAAGAGTTGTTCACCTCAAATGCGCGGTTCTACAACGGTGCCTACGGGCCAGTGCCCTGTAGACATTGTCCCTGGCCCCCCCCTGGTGCCGCCCGTCGTGATGACCAATATAAAAACGGCATCGGTCTCCTACACACGGGTAAAGATTAGAACGGGCGGACCCAGACAAGTGCCTGCTCTGCATCGCTCGGGTATATGAGAGCTCAGCGACTTACTCTTTGGTGGAAAGGAGCGATTTCATCTCCTGTTGCAAGAGTCGAACAGCTAAAGCAAAAACGATTTCATTCTTAAGTGACTTGTTCTTGTCACATAAACCATGTGTACGTTAGTTCCTCACACTGATGATGAACAATTAAGTTTGTAAATGTCGGTCTCGACCATATTTAGAAAACTTAATCACAAATCTAAGCAAACTCATTGAAGCAGAAAGCGAGTATCCATATATCAGTACCCTTGCTAAGGTTCTGGCTCACAATGTTGTGATGTTAACCCCATATTTTCAATCCGGTTTTGCTGCGCTGCATTAGATAACAAATTACATTGAGTAAAGGAGCAGTAGTTATCTGCCGTGTAAGCAGGGAGGGATGGTTATGCAGCAAAATCTAATGCATTCTCCTTAGGTTTTTTTTCTTCTAATAGCAAGCTATCTAATGAGGAAAGAACAGGTAGAACAGGGAGTTTTTCCTTTGAGCTCTTTAGCTTCTTGTGCAAGATTGATGTAACCTTCCTGTAAAGCTCAGCCTCTGGTGAAACAGTTTCCCACTGAAACTGATAACAATAATTCATTGCACTTCACTTGTCTGTTATACCCTGAGAGTTTTCTTTTCAAATTGACACATTGTATTTTATACCTGTACTGTATTTTTTTTTTATTTTCATTTTTTATGCCCCTACTTCGCTTTCACGTTGGTACAAAATAAATGTTTTAGATGATTTAGGAATTAAGCTCCCATCAAATTTAAAGATAGTTTTAATATTGAAAGGTGGAGTTATAAATCTTGTACAAATTAACTGTTGATTTTAGAGAGTAAAATAAAGTTATATCTTTAAATATAATTGTTTGGCCGTTTTTGTGCCCTGCGTAAACACTCGCTCCTCTTGGCCACCCATAAGAACCACTTAGACCGCCTAGAACCACAATGGGTTCACTGTTCCACACCTGTAGAGCTCCTCTTCCTTACCCTTGAAACTTCCCTCTCCTCGCTCTGTAGACCTCCCTCTGCCCTTACTTCTGTAACCCTACCCTCTCCACCACCAGCAGACATATCTTCTCTGCTCATCTCTGGGCACATAGACCTTTCCTGATGTGGGATTCTAATGCTGGGTATCCAGCACCAAATCCATGAGGATTTGCATTTAAGCCTGTCTTCTATGCTTTCTTTTGCCTGATGTGGGGTTGATGCAAAGCACTTAGTGCCAGATATTCATCTTGCGAAATCTGCCATAATACCCTGAAAAATTATACAGATAAGAGATGGAAGACTGCATTAGTTAGAGATTGAACACTATTCTCTACATTGCTCAACCGATGCCTAAAAGTGAAACTGCCTACATTTTTAGGTTAAACTCTACGAAGCATTGTGCTTCCACTACACCGAAGATATTCCATCTCACAACGTCTTCAGCCTGCATTGATGTAATCAATACGCCCTACAGCGTGCGCACATACACATGCAAATAGGCCTTTGTATTGGCTGATTCGTCAGTTCCTTGAATATTTCTGTTAGTCAGTGCTCCACCCAGCAGTTTATTGAAAATCTGGTAATTTTCCTTTCTAACCCCACTTTTTTCATCAATATATCGCTGCTATATTGTCGGTTTCCTGAATGTACTGCACCATGAGGGGATGTTTTATAGCTACCATCCTCGTTCGGATAACCTGAATGTACTACACCTGTAAGTGTTAAATCTACAAGTACATACTGTTCTGGGCAGCGTTGCCATCTCCTAGATGCAATTACCCTGATAATAACTTCTGCATTTGAGCAAAAAGAAACACAGAGATGTTCACCAACAGTGAGCCCAAACTGTTTACGCGGAGAAAAAGGCAGAGCGGGTTGAAGCTTGTCGTTGGAACAGGCGAGTGCTGGGACAGAATGGCTTCCAACCCAGTGGCTGATGCAACCACCTCAACGATGAATTGGAGGTCTTAGGTGTTCAGCCGGAAGAGAACAGGGCGCTGACACCAAATCAGCTCAGTCTGTGAGATTCGTCTCAAGCTGGGAATACACGCCGGGAACTGAAGGGCAGTGAAGAAAAGACGCGGTGATCGCGGGCTGTAGCTCGTGGGATTAAAGTGCAGATAAAAATCCCAGGCAATAGTTGCAGCTGCTCTACGAACTGGTAGGGGCTGACCACTTCTGCACCTGTGGGCCTACCCTTGGACACGATCCATCTCCCGCTGTTGTGGTTCCACATGGATTCTGGGAATAGAAATTTAAAAATGTTGTCAATAAGCAAATCAAAAAACATAACACGGTTTAAGCATGTCCTCGGAGGTACCAACCGGTGGCTTGAAAAGGCTTGAAACACAGCAGCGGGCACTTGGAACACAAGAAGACCAAAATCATACCTGGTATCCAAAGTGACCACAGTGGGTGTTCAGCTGAGTGGTCTTACCACTCATCTCCGGCGCGGGATTGCGGACTACGTAATAAGCGTTCTCCCATGAAGATCATTCACAATAAGATATTTATTATATTGAATGAAGCAATAATGAGAATTATTTGCATTAATAATCTTTTTGGCGTGAGCCCCGTCACGGATCGCAGGACGACGTGTGGGACTTGACCATATCCTGCCAAGATCTAGCGAGGCGGCAGGCCTTCCCCATAAAAGAAATGAACGCAACACTGGAAATAAGTGATAACCTCGGCATGTGCTGGCAGGCACTGGCAGCTACTATCTTGTCCTGGCAGCACGAAAGGAGTAATTGAGAACATACATACCCCACCTGTAGAAAAAGGGGGACCAAGGATCTATTCCGTTGCTTCTGGAAAAGATAAGAGCATACCCATGTACGACATATTAAATCAATCGTTGAAAATAAACATTAGAACAGCTTAAAATAAACCATCAAGCGAGATCAGTAAAAATTTTAGGAGCACTCGAAGCCTCGAGTGCTTTCGTGTTGTACGCACCGACGTGGTCAAACGCAAACTAATTTCAAGGGTTTCTCTGCCGGCGACGCCATTGGGTGGCCTTTTGTGGTTGCACCA
>OLKM01000437.1:20173-54861 GCA_900291075.1 Melanogrammus aeglefinus
TGTTTACTCAATGTGGATGCTGATGGGACGGTTTGGGGTTTGAGGTCGGAAAACGTCGGTTGAAGGAGGGCTGGGGGAAACTGATTTAATCCAACCTAGTCGTCACCCTTTGCTGGCTCGGTGGACAGGTGATCTAACGAGAGGGGTAACCGCCTCACCATCTCCGAGTTGGGCAACCGGGCACCCTGACGTGTGGGATGCCCCATCAGCTGTACGTCATCATCAGCGGGCTCCGCAGCGTCCTCTGCCACTATTAGCGCGGCGCAATCACCAACAACAACGGGGGTTTCGGCGGAACTCCTGTTGTTCTCTCCCCTGGAAAAATACTTTTTCAGCATGTTAATGTGACACCCGCGAGTTTTACGCCTTCTTTCAGGAGTTCTAATGACGTAGTCCGGTTGTCGGCTTAGACGATTGCAGACTTTCATATGGACCGGGGAGAATCTAGCGGAGAGGGCCGGACGCGGGGAATTGGGCAACAATGCCCAACTTAATCGCCCACCTGAAAGTGGCGAGGAACGGCGGAACGGTCCCCTGTAACGACGCTTCATGGTGGACGGGGAGGTTACAAGGCACTCATCTTGCCAGGGTGTTTGGCCTGATGCAGTCGCTATCAAGAACGGCTGACGTAATCTAATACGTTCATTTTCTGGGCGAGGGGTCTGCGACAGAAAAGCCCCTGTAATGACTGTTTAGAGGCCCGGCGGCAAGCGTGTGACCAAAAACGAGCCTCCTGCCGGACTGTAATCCTAAGGATTTCCTGGACGGGCTTTCACGGGGCCGCAAACAACAACGAAGGGTATTCCCTCGTCCCAAACCTTTCTCTGGTTTCCAGGCAGTATTTGCGGAGCAATTGATTTAGGGGTCTGATGCCACCGTTCTATAGCGCACCTTGAGACTCCGGTGATACGCCGCTGGAAACGGCATGATTGTACATTCAAGGTTTTGAGTACCCTGATTAAAAAGGTTAGACAGGAAATTTGTGCCCTGGTCAGTTTGGAGCACACGGGGAGGCCAAAACGTGGAAAAAAACTTTATTAACTGCCTTTTAGCTACAGAACTAAGCTTGTAATCGTTCGCAGCGGGATAGCTTCGGGGTACCGAGTGGCAGCGCACATGATGGTGAGTAAATACTGGTTTCCACTTTTAGTCCGGGGTAAGGGACCAACACAATCAACTATTACCCGCTCGAACGGCTCTCCTATTGCAGGTATCGGGTGCAGTGGCGCCGGAGAGATAACTTGATTGGGCTTACCCGCGATCTGGCATACATGGCAACATCGGCAATACACAGCAACATCAGATTTAAGCCCGGGCCAAAAGAAGTGTTTGAGGATTAGCTGATAGGTTTTCGTTACCCCTAGATGTCCTGACCAGTGACTTTCATGAGCTACAGATAGAACGTGCTGACGGTACACCGAGGGTACCACTACCTGATGTGTAACACTCCACTCCGCGTCGACAGCTAGAGGAGAAGACCACCTACGCACCAAAACGTCTTTATCAAGCAGATAACACACCTTCTGTTCCTGGCTTCGTCGGCGACCCCACCACAGTTATTTGAAGCATTTCGTTATTGGTCGGATCGCCTTCTGAGCAACGCAAAAGGCGTTCTCGGGTAACCGGAGGGTATTTGCCGTCAGGTGGTGGCATTCGGGGGCGGGGAAACGCACGGCTCGGCGGCACTCTCACAGGGGGACGCAGCAGAGACTCCCGTCACTATTTCCATGCCAGCTTCTTCTAGCAACACCGGCTTAAGCACACTATCACGCAGAGAACCCTCGTACCCTTTTCTTTTGCTTCTGCACAAGGGTTATCACGCACAAGTAGGAAACAACCCCGAAGATGGCCTCTTACTAGATCAATCTCCGTTGCGGATGCGGAAGGTCCCATACTTCCAGTGCAGGAATCACTTTACCGCCGGCTATATCGTTACCCATTAAAAACGCAACAACCTTTCAATTGGGCAACGCGTGACAGAACAGCAACGCGGAAAGAAACCAGTTATTAGTTTGGTCTGTATGTGTACTCTGTGTACTGGACGGGGGCTATACCCCATCTCAATGCCACGCAACACAGAACCATATCCACACCCAGAAAGATCGGAAAACGGCAGCGCAGAGAGGCAGAAATCACCGACTGAGAGAAGCAGCGGTCTCTCGAAGATTTGTACCGGGCGTTGATCAACAGCGTCGCCCGTTAACGACACTAGCCCATCGAATACGAAGGGTTTAAAACAATCATCAACCGGTTTTCTATCACCAACCCCATGTTTGGTGCCTGGATCTGTTTTAATTACTCCAATGCCTTTAGGCTGTGCCCCACTAGAAGACGATTGTTGTTCCCTACGTTTTCGGGTAATACAATTGGCATGACCTGAGCGACCGGTTTTGTGACAGATAATAGCATTCCCTGTCCTCCCCTCCTTGGCTTTGTGTCTTCGGCAAACTATGTTGTGAAGCCGGTATTATTAACGCGGCCTCTCAACACTCTCCGATGGCAACATAACCTTGTGCGTTAGAACATACTCAATCGGCTTAACACCGCAGCAGAGGAAAGTGAGTAACCTTTTGTTCACTAGGTACAACCACTATCCGGTTCAGTGCAAAACATTTCTTGAATTCCTCCCAGCAATATTTAACTCCTCAAGGAATTATAAAATCATGGCCTTACAGGTGGGTGCTCCATTTTTTCGAACAAGACCCCCTCCTCCCTGGCAAAACTCAACGTAGTTCTGGGTCGGGGCTCTTTTGTGATTACACGGATTTTGCCTGTTACGCCTCCGGTACTAATTCATATGCTCGCAGATGGCAGCTTTAACAGAGTCATACTTTTAGCTGTTCCTCCAAGGGGAGTGCAGAGCGACAGCTTTCCTGTTGCTTCCATGAATTTTGCATTGTCAACAGAAAGGGCCCAGACCTCAGTCGGCCCACTGGCAGGAGCGGGAAGCAATGCGTTCGAATGCCACTAAAAATGGAATCGACCTCAGTTTCACGAAACGTGGGTACTAAAACAATATGCTTGCCGATATCAAACGCCTTACCGAGTGCCGGAGTTGGTGACGATGGAGATAGCCTCGGCAGATGCCCTCAGCGCATGCACCTCCTTCTGGGACTCGAGCTCAAGTCGTCTCAACTGGACCGCTTTGTCAGCTTCAATTTCCAGCTTCTTAATTTCCAGCTGGAACTGTGCTTGCCTATTCTCGGCCTTTTCCTGAGCTTCTAGTTGGAGGCGGGCAAGGCCGGACTTTTAGCCGAGCAACATTCCCTGATCCCAGTACCAGCCGAAGAGAGGGGATCATAGCGAGGCAGAGTATACGGAGTTTTGGTCAGATCATCTACCTCAACGTCGATTCCAACGTCTGCTCGAGCACCGCCGTGAAGTTCAACCTCTACCTTTTCGCGACCCACCTCCTTAACCACGGTGCCATCCTCAGGCACAGCAGAGTCTCCGCTTTGCGCTGGCATACTACCAAACTCCAACTTCCACCAATTTGCTAACCACGATAGCTTTTAGGTCTCCCTTTTAGTATTTGTCTAGAATAGAACCAACCGAAAATAATCTTGCTATCTGGGCCTAAATTCATCCTTCCCGACAGCGGTCTAGTGGGCTCATTCGAGGGACCGGCCAAGAAGGACTCCAAAATCGACGCAGCGCATTCCAATTGACTTACCTCCATACCACCCAAGCTATGTGCAAACTTTCAGTTCAGTAAGGGATCCGTATTAAAGAGAAATCCCGGACGAGCCCCCCATTTATGTTACGTCCCCGCCGCTAGGGGAAGGGTGGCAACATAAAACCCCAGATGTTGTTGGTTTTTTATGAAAGCGTTTATTTTAGCCCCAGAGCCAGTGATAAATCAAATTTAACAAACCATAGAGGAGGCAAAACTACAAAAAGGAAAGGGACCATTGGGTGCTGTCCAAATCAAAGAAACAAATACAACCAAGAAGAAGCTCCCAAAATACAAGAGTGGAACAGCACCCCTACGTCTAGTGTGTATAACAAAGTATAGCTGCAAGTCAGTGTACGATAAACCCCTAAAAAAACTGTGGCCCAGTTCCTGTGCTGCAACCTAGAGCCTCAATCAAACAACGCTCGTTCCAAGCCCCAACGTGGCAAGCTGCATCTCCGAGGCCAGCCGCCTTGACTTTGTCTGTTTGAGCTCGGGCTTGTTCTTTTATCCTCCCGGATCCTCGGCCCTCCGGTGCGGGCAGCCAATCACGTCCGGGGAAAGGCACATTCGGAAATTAACACAATATTGACAGCCAATCACACGCGGGGGCAAACCCATGATCATTAGCATAAGTGAGGATTGTAACTGAGGATTTTGCCCATGAGTGCGGGGCGTCAATCCGCAGCCGTAACAGTAACAATAAAAAGTCAAACCAACAGAAAGATGCACTATATCGCTGAAGGGCCATCACCATTGGATGAACACTGCACCACTTTCATTAGGGGGAATGAGTCCTGTGTTTCACAATCCCAATTCTTCCTTACTCATCTTTACAATGGAATCCCAGGGGCTAGGAGAGTTAACACATCTTGCAAGCACATACAGACATGCATACACACACGCAGACACAGACACACACACAGACATGCGCAAATACTCACACATACAATGAGTAATAAAATGGGTCTTGTCACAAGCATACCTTATCCCATAGCAAATCTGACACAACATGAAACCCAGTTATTTACCCGAATGTAAACAGTATTTCTTTTGTCGTTTTTTGCAGTGTACCAGTACCACCCATCAGCAATGAAACGGGAAATATATAGGCCTACTGTACTAAATATACTCAAAATCGACATAGCAAACAGAACTAGATTGGAAAAAATAATTCTTCTTAATGATGAATTCACAAATTTTTGACAAATTCTGAAAACTGATGAACCATGAGCATATGTGGTCCAATGATGTTACTTTGATTAATCAAAAGCATTCTCTCATACATATTCAGAGAGCCTGGGATAAAAGGCCTCACTTATATTTGGCTGCTGTGTTTTCAAAACATGTGAAGACTAAAGGATTTTCAAAATATGAAGTAAATCCTAATTGGCACATCGTTTAAATATGATGTTTTCAGCAATAAAAATAAACCAAAATACCTATCTTAACTTCTTACATCTTTATACTCTTATTAAGATAATCTTAAAGTGTGTGCACATGGACGGTCCTCATTGCTTTTAGATGTGTTCTCAAGGGTGTGGCTGTGTTTAATTTTTTGAAGAACATTTCCCTTCCCTTTCAATATGGAACGTGATAATGTATAAGTATGAGTGGGTTACATCTGAGTGCTTTGGAGATCCTGCCAGGACACATGTTGTGACAACATGTCTGCCAGAGTTCACACTCAGATGTAAACTCACTTTGCATGGACACTCATTTCCTCAAAGAAGCACTTGTAGGAATCAGGGAGAAGGAGCGCTTCTGTTCTTAAAGGTTGGGTATGGAATTCTCTTTTTTGGCCATTTTTGCAAAATTATTTGAAATACTTATCATAACCCACTTACAGCCACTGAGTTAGAAGTACTGACATGAAAATTAAACAAGTCAATCATCTGTGGAACGAGCAGGGCTCGAAAAACTCCAGCCAATGATTTCCAGAACCACCTAGTGGCATTAGACAGTAAGTACGTCAATCAAACGGTCGTACTGCACTCCCCCTCCCCCGCTCCCCGCTCGTGACCCCTTCGTGTACGTACTCAAAGCTCGTGACCCAGAGCATGCTTCTGTTTGTTGTTACCCTGCGGTAGCTACTGGAGCTAGCTAACTAGCTAATCCACATTTGGACCTAGCACTAGAAGACAACCCTAAACTCCAATCTGTGTTCGCGCTCGTGCATCATTGCGCGTCCATGTACTTGGAATGGGTGGAGTCAGAGTCATTTGAAGGAGAGGGGGTAGGACCATTTGAGTTGTGTATTTTCAAAATCTGCTGGCGTTTCGCAAATCCCATACCCAAACTTTAAGTTAACTGTCGGGATGAGAGAAGCGTTACTGAGACGATGGTGACTTACACACATATTTCGAAAATGTTGATGGACATTCAAAATAAATAAAGGCTATTAAATTTGTCGGTGGAAATAATAAATACATAGTGTAGCGCCCCAGACTATCCAGCATGCTCTAAGGCATGCATTAGTTAATTATTGTTGAAGGTTGGTTGTTTACTGTTAAAAGATATCAGTGATTTGTTCTCAGTGGTGTGAGACCGTAGAAGTGGAAGTGGGGGTTTCATGTGGTCGACAGACACTCCTGTATTTTACGGTTTTGTTTTTTAGAAGTAATATCATGTTATTGTGTAAAGCAATAATTTTTTTGGAGGTCACGCTGTGTGCTCCATTCATTAAAGCCTAAAATCTTTTCATTGGTGTTGGAAGAGGGATGAAACTTGAAAAAGAACAGAAAAACCTGCTTTGTTTATTACTAGAATTTTAATAGAGCAACATTTGAATTCATGTAATTCTGATTATTTAGGGGTTCTAGAATGAAGAATTGCTCGCAAACCGAGTCATCTTGCCGGGAAACTGAAGGAGAAAAGTGGTCAATATGCATCTGTAGATGTACCAGATGTATCATCTACGGCAAATAACGCAGACGTAGAAGGATTGTCCCCCGCCGGAGCTAACCTTCTGAAGGGGGAGGCACCAAGGTACTGGAGGTCAGCGTTGACAACAATAACTGTGTCTGGGTAAGGGGTCCCCACAGCTGAACTCAAGTATCAATGATTGGGTTCGCAGCATCATCATTGACATGATGCCCTGGTTGCAGCGATTGATTTCCCCCTGCGTGGATGATGAGCTAAAATGCTGTGTATGGCATGATAGAATTGGCTTGATTCTGATTCTGTAAGTGAAAGGCCAAGCCACTGCATCCTCACCCACGCATATCGTCTCTCTCCCGGGGGGCAGCAGCTCCAGTCCTCTCCAGTCAAATCAGCGATGCAGCTCGACCAATGGGGAAGTTGTGGAAGTCACTTATGGCTCTATTAATCGTGACTATTCTGGTTTACATTTTCAGGTCAGTTGAGTGGCCAAGAGCCCAAGGTACATGGACACAGATGGACACAGAAGCTCTGAGGGTTTTGAACATCAGGCAGAGGTCATCCGAGGACCCAACTGCTCCCACCAATGCAAGCTAACAGAGTCCCACCATTTGAACCCTCTCCCTCATAAGAAGGTGTTCATCCCGAAGGTGTTCACCTCTCAACATGGCTGGTGCTTTTGCTAAGGCCGTTCTCATATTACTAGTTGCTTAGTGCGAAGGTAAACTCCATTACCAAGCAGAGGAGGAGCCTGGACATCATGCCAAATGTGGCACTAGCACTTTGTGCATCGCCGTCACACACGACAACCTCGGCTTTGACCTCGTCTGCTGGGCAAGCACACCCCTGTGGAGAGATCCCATCGGAGCTGTGCCAAAGTTGGTATGTGGAAGCATGCGCTTTAACAGCCTTCCTGATCCTCCCTGCATGCAAGGTTGAATTAGTTTGCCATAGCCAAATCGTGTGGGAATTTAGGAAGAGTTGGGCTTAGGAAAGAAAAATGATGAATCAAAAGAATCAAATGAAACTTTTAACAGTTATCTCTTGCCACAATCTATGAATACCTGTTTAGAGCAGTGCAACTCATTTCAATAGTTTGAAGTACCTGACAGTCAAAATGACTAGATGATTATTTATTGGCGTGCAACCTGTCAGATTAAACCAAGAGAGTGAAAACCTCAAAATTGGATTTTACTGTAAAAAATGTGAATTTTACTTTCTGGTTTTAGAGGGAAAAACTTATTCTGAGAGCTCCTTTAGACTAAAGACCATTCAACGAGACCAATGAAGGTCCTTGAATAGGTCATTGTTTGGAAATCCTGATGGTTTCAATGGTCATGGAACTTGTCCTTGTAATGAAACAAAGTTTCTCCAATGTAATGCTATAAATTAAAGGAGACATTTTATGGTGTTTTCCCAACAAGTAAATATAGTATTTGAGTTCCAGAAAACATGTTTTTGAAGCTGTTTGCTGGAAATAGCTTTTAGGAAAAAAATATATTGTCTAACGACTACCGCTATTCCCCTCTGTTTCTGTCCCTTCAGAATGTGCTGTGTATATGGTGTCTGTAGTGTTGATGTAAATGAGCTGCTGCCCATTGACCAATGAGCTGTCAGTCTGAACCACAGCATGGGGGAGAAGGGATTGTTGCCATTTGCTGACTCCTGGGGCTCTATATCTATATAATATAATATAACATAATAATAATATTATATACGGGTATTTTTATCATCTATTTAATATCACGGTCAAAAGCTATGTCTGCCTCGGATGATATTATGAATAATAAAGACTTGTCTGATGTCTCTGGTACACAAGTAAAGACTCGTAGTGGGGGATATCTCGGCCATGGTTGAGAAGAGTTGGGGGGAAGAAACTTTGGCATTGACTCTCTGAAGTCCATGAACCGACATGGAAAGAGGATTGTACTCCGGGAGCTGAGCTGCCGGACTGCCTCCGAGCTCCCCGCGCCGGAGCTGCCGGCCGCCGTCGAAGCCATCCGGCCGCAGTCCGGCAGCTCTTGCGGCGTACTCCGGGAGCTGAACTGGTGCCGAAGCTAGGTAGCAGCTCCAGCGGACTTGCAACTCCGGTGGACGAGCAGCTCCAGCGGACGAGCAGCTCCGGCTGGGGTAGTTCGGCGGCAGTCCGGCAGCTCAGCTCAGCTCCGGGAAGGTCATCTTTTCTACTCCATGTCTCCTCCTCCTGACTTCCCTTCAGCGGCAGCTCCGGCGGGGTGAGTTCCCCCCGCTGGAGCTGCTCGTCCACTGGTCCACAAAATCTTAGAGATGCTCTGATTGGAGGGGAGTAGGTAAGTGGGAGGTAATATTCAAATGTGCCCCCTTCCTACGTAGGAGGGGGCGACAAAACTGACTCTCTCGTTTGGTAGCTGGAGGCGGGCTGCTTCTAGAAATGCGTATCTCACTCAAAAAATCATGTAGGAACTAGAGGTGGATTCAATGATTCGTTTACGTGAACCAGTTCGCCTCAGTCAGTTCGCCAAGATGAGTCGTTCGCGAATCGTTCGTTCGTTCGTTCAGACCAGTTTCCGGTTCAGTCCAGTTTCCGTTTCCGGTAGCGGTGAATCGATCATGCAAGCACCATTGCATGGTTCTCAGCTAGAGTCAGTAGACTCAGTGCTATCGGAAGTCGACTGACTGGTTCTGCTGAGTTTCAGTGGATCGATGGCGAAATCGTCACTTTATCCTGAGAAGTTGAGTAAATCGTGTAATTTAATCTATTAAATATACCCGAGATATATGGAACAATGTGATCCTAACCCATAATGTAAACACGCAGGCTCCTTCGCTAGAACATGTCCCTTGACCAGCTGCAGGCTTCTACAGCGTAGAGATTATGCGTTAGTTAATGATTTCTGCGGCATGCACTGCGCATAGTGCTGCTGCGTAGGCCTACATGGACGTTCCAAGTATGTTTACTTCATGTATCGTTGAAGCTAACTAAGTAAAGCCTAGTTATAACTATAACCTGCTCCTGGTGCAGTGCAAGCAACAGTGTGTGCCGTGAGTCGCCTCGGTCCCTCGTCTTCCTGAACGAACTGTCTGCGAGTCGTGGGTCTGGGAGGAGTCAATTCTGAGTCACGAACGACGCGAACGAGACGACCGACGCGAACGAGACGACCGACGCGAACGAGACGACCGACGCGAACGAGGCGAACGACGCGAACGAGAGAGAAGAACCAGTTCGGGTCGTTCGTTCTAACGATTCGTTCGTTCGAACGAATCAGTTCGCGACCGAACCACCTCTAGTAGGAACTTATTTCAAAGTTTGTATGCGTGTGGGAGCAGTGGGAGCACCATCTACCCACAACAACACCCCAAATCCCAGGCAAAGTGCTGTTTTCATAATATGTCCCCTTTAATAAAGGGGGATTATAGACATCTTTTAAGCAGAGAGTTGGAGAGATAGTGGTAATAAATGAAAAGAAGAAGTCCTTTGGAATGTTTTCTCGTAAAAGATTTGCATGCTCGATTCCAAAATATGGAAACCTCTTTAAATCGCACCACACTCAGGATAGTGAGGCATGCCTGTTTAAATGCAAAGGTTAAAGTACATCAACCCTGAAACACTGAAGAAAAAAAGTATACTGTAGTCATCATGTAGTAGTCCAATCAAAGTATTTTCTTTCAACTTCTTTTGGCTATCAAAATCAATATGTTTTTTAATAAAATTTTCATACATTAAGAAGGGACACAATTTGTTTCGTAGGATTGTAGAAAACCTGTTGAAACCAAAATTGACCTTGATATTTTAGTTTTATCTTCAGCATTTATTGTTTTAGATTATCTAAAGTTTTTAAAATGAAATGCACTGATGGACCTTCTGCGTTAAGCTGTATCTATTTTGTAGCTTGGATCTTTAAAAATGTATTTCTGGGAAGGGCTTATTCTGTCCGGAATTATTTCATTTAGTTGACCAGTGAGGTTAATAATGTCTGAAAGGAAATTACTATCTATGCTATCCACATTTTCCAAGAACTATTTGGACAGCAAAGTGAATTTCTCTACTAAAACATAATGGTACATTGTTTCACCACTTGCTCATTTATAGGTAGTTACCAAGACATTTCTGGGAAAAATCTGCTTTTGCCTTCTGGTTCCATTAAGTGATGGTTGAGGTTGTTGACACAAAACACTTTTTGATACTCAAACAGAAACTCAGAAAGTGCCAATGCTTAGGACACAACATAGACATTTATTTATTGTTTAATGTAACCCTGGAATCTCCCAATCCTTGTGTTTTGCCCTCCCACCAGCCCCTGAAAGCAGCATAGATACCAACAATAAAAAAACAAAACAAATTAAACTATGACAGATACAACTCCTCGTTTCCAAATAGCCCTCTGTCTCTCCATTAGTTCCTCCTTGCTGCCATTCATGAAAAAACATACCCCTTGGGTACAAGCACACTCGACAGCAGTTTATGGGGCATGTGCATTTGTGTGTGAACTTGTAAAATAAACTACAATTGATTGGCAATCAGCATTCCCAAATCAAAGTCTCTGTGGAAGTCCATTGCCATTTGTGTGTTTTTTTTCTCTTCCATCTTTTCTTTATTGTTTTTCATTTCCATCACTGCTTCTTTCATCGAGGGAACTTTTATTTTGTACAGCAAATCCAAGGTGATGCCTGTTGCCACAGGAGATTGAAAATTCATTCGCAACACAAAGTTTGAAAGGCATGAAGGGCCATTTGTCTTTGGGGGGCACCTGCATCGACGGCCATTTTGTCCTGTGGCTCACAGAAGTTTGATTCGCAGTGTTGAAAGGAAGGGCAATTTAATGGGGATACATTAAGATTGAAGGTCATAACCACGTCAGAAAATGTGAAGTGGTTATTACCAATAAGAAGGCAAGAAATGAAACAAAATTAAATCATTCTTCTGTTCTTCAACTCTGTACTTGGTCACTTTTTGAATTCCATATATTGATATCCATATATATTTATATATATATTTATATATTCTTTTTACAATTAAAAACACCATGGAGTTGACAGACTATTTGGTTTGTTTTCGTCTAAGCAGAAGTGTCTCTCATTTTTAAATAAATGCATGTAAATATGTTTTTTCTTTTTCCATATTGTAATTCGGTGAGGGGGCAGCCTCCCCAGTGTTTTTATGTATACATACAGAATGCATAACATCAGCACAATACCAGATTCACCATCAATCAAATTTTTCACATTTCAATATTGTCCATTCTGTCCCATTGATGCAAAAATGTCTGCCATTTTGAGACAAAAACACCAGTCTGTCAAATACTGTCAAACAAAAAAGGGAATAGCCTAAATCCTGTCCTTTCATTGGCCAGTGTACCCCAAGTCTCTGTGTGATAGATTGTGGCTAAGTAACTGGGTTTCTGTTGGTCCGTTACAACTCAATGTACCGGATCCACCCCCATAAGGGCTCAAGAAGCAAACAGTTTCCTTGGCCTCCACAAACACAACCAATGACCCGCTGCAACTGTTGCTTAGGCTTTCTTCCTCCTTCTTATGGGCCAGAGCCAATGCGCGGAGCTGCTGCTGGGCCTCCTCCAACACCAGGGTGACCTCGTCCTGCTTCTGGCCAATGGCAGCGGAGCAGGGGGAATAACGCGACACATTGCGTGCTTTCACTTCTCCGGGACGAGGCGCTGGCGTTGGCGGGAGAGTGGATCAGCACGGCCGATGGGGCGGCACTAGAGGAGTGCAGGCCGGGACTGGTTTGCATACAGGACACCTCGTCGTCATGGTGACACTGGACGGACGGGATGATGGGGACGGAGCAGGAGCGAAAGGAGGTCGGAGGTGTAGAGGGGCGGGGGGGCCGGATGTGGCTGGCGAGGGTCCGGTCTTGGGGCAGCCTGGCGGAGCAGGCCGCCTTATGCCCCGGCCAGGACAGTGCTTCCGCCGTCGACAGCGTGGTTTCCCTGGAAACGGGAACTTGCATACGTAGAAAGCTGTCCTGCCTCGGGTCATTGCCGGAGTTCTCTGGCTGCATCTGGTATCTGCAGAGGAAAGGCAGAGGGAAGGAGGTGGGAGTGAGGGAGGGATGCATGAAGACAGATAGGCCAGAAGGAAGAGAAAGAGGGATATTTGAGGGCAAGCAAGGCTAAACTTGGTTTACAAAACTTCTTTGCCGCAACTTATCCTCGAAGGAAAGGTTATGATGCCTTTTGTGTGCTAGTCTGAACCGTAGTGTTCAGGGAACGCCTACGCTTGTTCTTGAACACATTTCACAAAGGCATGCATTGCAGGCACCTCATGATCTTATAGACCGAGAGGCGATGTAGAGTCTCTGAAAGAAAGACTCCTACGTACGCACACACAGACACCAAGGTTATTATCGCTGAAGTCATCTGTAAAAAAAACACCTAATCAAACTGATCTTTTTTCTGTGTTGATGAAAGAAAGTAAAATGAACGGAAATGATTGAGGATATTTCTTCTTTAGTTTGCTTTTTTTTGTCAATTTGTCTTTAGTGAATGGTTATTCATCTGTGTGAATATTGTGAAAAATAAAGTAAATACTTTTGTTTGAATGATACAATGTTTTTTTGAGTTTTTATTACACAAACCTTCTTTAAAACTTGCCCCTGACAAATGCCCACATTGGAAAAAAGCATTAAAACTGACAAAAAAAACTGAAAAAATTAAGCATTACAAAAACTAACAAGCAAACCTGACTAACTTAAATGTATATATATATATATATATATATATATATATATATATATATATATATATATATATATATATATATATATATATATATATATATATATATATATATATATATATATATATATATATACACACAAAATTGAACTTAACTATAATAACCTTGACACACACAGGCTGATGAAGAGAGATCTATGGCAAGGTATCTAAAAGTGTTTCCAGGCCCCTCCTAATTTCAGTACTAATTCAGTTGGATTGTAAAATAAATATGTGTGTTCAACCTCCTCAAAGGGGCGGCAAGGTCAATTTCACATTTTATAATCAAGGCAATTCAATTCTTTCTCAGGGTACTAAAACTAGTTTGACTGTGTCGATAAAGACTAATTTCCATTTGATTCATTCCTGATCTTGGACTTATTGATGCAACACAACCTGAGCACTGTGTTTGGAGCCAGTGAGCTCAGAGATACATCTAATATTGATCTTTCCTTCTTTCTATCCTTCCTTTGTTCTCTTTTTCTCTCCCTCTCGAGCATAAGCAGGGCGTCAATCAGGGAGCGTTCTGCGGCATTCTGCCTCATTATCGTTGTGTAATATTTCATGGCCTTCGACAAGCGCTAGCTGCTCTCAACGCATCAATAGTAAAACATGAGTCCTTCTCGCTCTCCAACTCTCCCTCTGACTGCCGCTCCTTCTCTCCCCCTCTCCCTCTGTCTCTCACTCCTGTCTCTCTCTCTCCCACTGTCGTGCTCTCTCTCCCACTCTCCCTCTCTCTCTCTCTCTCTCTCCCTCTCCCTCTCTCTCCTCTCCTCTCTCCCCCTCTCCCTCTGTCTCTCTCTCTCCCACTGTCGTGGTCTCTCTCCCACTCTCCCACTCTCTCTCTCTCTCTCTCCCACTGTCGCTCCCCCTCTCCCACTCTCTTCTCCCACTGTCGTGCTCTCTCTCCCACTCTCTTTCGCTGAGTCTCTCCCACTGTCGCGCTCTCTCTCCCACTCTCCCTCTGTCTCTCTCTCTCCCTCTGTCGCTCTGTCTCTCGATCTCTCTCTGTCTCTCTCTCTTCCCGCAGTGCCTCCGTCTCTCTCGCTCCCTCTCTGCGTAATAGCGTAATCACACATTTATGCCTCTATCAAGGCGTGTAAAGACAGTTGTGGGTGTGGAAGCTTTTGATCAGCTTCAGAGGACACTACAGCCCGGGTTTATCACCGTAGTGTCTTCATCCGGAGATAAAAAACGCAACACATCAAACCCAGTATGGGGACGGTGGCTGTTCTATAGAGAGAAAGAGCGGGAGAGGAGGAAGGGGAACATAGAGAGATAGTGGAAGAGTAGAAGCAGAGAGTCTTGCACATATTGCTGGAGAGGAGAGTGAGAGTGTGCAGCATGCAAAGCGTGTCGGCAATTCCCAAGATGACATTAACAGCCAAATCCCTCTTTTGATTTGTTCAAACACAATTAAATGAGGAAAGAGATGACTGTGTGGGTTGAAATGACGGAGAGGACAGGGAGTGGCCATCGTCACACAAACACTGATAAATCATATACCCCCAATTAAAGAGAAAAGCTTTTTGAATTGATTTATTTGATGGATTGGTTTATCTACCTATGAATTTCTGTATTTATTTAAACTTTTATCACAGTATATACACATACGTTCAAAATTTTTATCCTACATTCATGCACAAACAGACAAGCACACACAAATACACACAGAGACATACACACACACATTCTTCATGCCTGCTATTGTGATTATTCTTTATTAGAAAACTGGTTGGATTGATCTTTATTAGAAGGTTTTTGAAAAACAAGTCATTAGGCATCCCTGTTGGATAACCACCGTTGGATAACCACAGGTTCAGCAACAGCTTTATATTGTTCTGTATTTCTATCCATCCACTCCCCAATCCTGCCTTCTGACTGTGGCAAGTTGTTGCTCTCTCTTTTGCTGCCTCTCACTGTCTCTCACTGTCTCTCACTGTCTCTCACTGTCTCTCTCTCTCTCTCTCTCTCTCTCTCTCTCTCTCTCTCTCTCTCTCTCTCTCTCTCTCTCTCTCTCTCTCTCTCTCTCTCTCTCTCTCTCTCTCTCTCTCTCTCTCTCTCTCCCTCCCTCCTCTCCCTCTCTCTCTCTCTCTTCTCTCTCTCTCTTCTCTTCTCTCTCTCCTCTCCTCTCTCTCTCTCTCTCTCTCTCCTCTCTCTCTCTCTCTCTCTCTCTCTCTCTCTCTCTCTCTCTGACTCTCTTTTCAGCAGGGGCCCCAGCCTGACATGACAATGTCTATTTGACTGGATTACAGACCGGGTCTGTGGACCGGCGGGGTCCAACGCCGCGCTGTCTTACTTCAATCTAACAGCAGCGTAGCCGGCCCAAGCTATTTTACTTTGAACTGATGTCACTGCAGTGCAGATCAACACATAACACAACCTTGTTTTTATCTTGCCTCAGCAGATTGGAAAATGGAGACAGAGAGATAGATAGAGCGAAGGCAGAAAGGTTGAAAAAACAACTCAAATGTGCAGGCGGTGTATAATTTTTATCCCACTGACAAAAGTGGTTCCTTTCACATTTTCAATGCTTGCTGTCCTTCGCCGCGCGGCATTTTCCTCTCATTGAAATGGCTCATTGAATATGTAGAAAGGAACCCAGCAGTTGTTAACAGCAATATAAAACGGCTTATATTTAAATTCAAGGTTTTCTGAAAGTCCTTTATATTCTCACCCCTTCTGCACATCAATTTCTCTCTCAGATGTCTCTACTTCCTGAAGGTGTTGGTAGGAGGGGCCCGAATATTTGGATCCTCCAATTGGATTCAGCCTCTTGGGTATGGGCGATGTCTTGCGAGGAGCTGACCAATGAGTGGCGCGGGATCTCTGGTCTGGGCTGTAGGACACGGAGCGATCAATGAGAACCGACAAAGAAGGGAATAATTAGGTTTATCTATGAATACATTCAGGTTGTAGCTGCTTAAGTCAACTTCATTCTAATAATGACAATGACTCGGTGTAAGTATATAGCCGTGTGAATGGCTAGGTTAAGAACAAATATCGTTAACCTAATAGCATAATTGCTATAATTCAATTAAGTCAGCTGAGAAGTGATTTAATTAAATAATTTAGTCATTTTTTTCCCATATTGTGATTTGGCCAAACCAAACTCTACTCTACTAATGCTGCAGATTCACTGTGTCTCATTGGCTTTATCCTAAGCCAATTAGAGTGCTTTTTACGTTCCATAATCACTATTTGCTTAAGTCATCTATTTGACTTAAAATATGACTTTTATGTTTGGCAATTATTATGCTATGAGGCTGATGATACACATTTGGCAGTAGAAGATGTGTGCTGTCCTCAACATCTACAAGTTTACCCCCCTGGCCCTCCATTGATCTCTGAAGATCATCACACTGTCTCTGGCTCTGCTGTTAGGACACAGACGTTGAGCGTGATACTATACCTCACCAGTCAAGCCCTAGAAGTTCTACCTGAGCCAATCCACCTGTAAACCGCCTTTAATCAACATTTGTGGGTGGCCGCCAACCAGCAAAGCCATCTCAATACTTGATCTATTCTGCTCAGCAGTGTGTGAGAGTGTGTTTGTGTGTGTCTATGTGTGTGTGTGTGTGTGTGTGTGTGTGTGTGTGTGTGTGTGTGTGTGTGTGTGTGTGTGTGTGTGTGTGTGTGTGTGTGTGTGTGTGTGTGTGTGTGTGTGTGTGTGTGTGTGTGTGTGTGTGTGTTGTGAGAGAGTATTTTTAAAAGTGTATGAGCGTGTGTGTACGTAGAAGAAAAATAAGGCAGGGAATTAAACTTTTAAATTAAAAAAAAAATCCTTTTCATGTATTCTGCCCTGAATTCTAATTATAATGGGGGAGCTAGAAGAAGAAGAAGAAGAAGAAGAAGAAGAAGAAGAAGAAGAAGAAGAAGAAGAAGAAGAAGAAGAAGAAGAAGAAGAAGAAGAAGAAGAAGAAGAAGAAGAAGAAGAAGAAGAAGAAGAAGAAGAAGAAGAAGAAGAAGAAGAAGAAGAAGAAGAAGAAGAAGAAGAAGAAGACAGAATGGAGACTTTTCATCTTTCAGCGAGGTGGCATTGAGCTAAGTAACCGGTGTCTTTCGTTAAGTGTTTCCATTTCCAGTGATTGGAAGCTACTGCACACACCCGTCTCTGCGTTGATGCCAGGAAACTAAATGACGCCTGAAAAAGCTCACTGGGATCAAAATGGCTTCTTATGTCCCATAACAACACACAGAACGAATCAGCACAGGTGCCTCTTATTCTCATCTCTCGCCTTGCCTGTTCGCAACAGTTACAGATATGCATATTAACATGTTCATGGCTCTAATTATAATTACTGCCGTTCTCCCATAAATCAACAATTAGTTTCAGCTGAGTCATTATATGGATAATTCAATTTATCTCTTCGCTGGGTCTCAGCTGATTATGGGAGGGGAGTGTGTGTATAAAAGTAGTGTATTCTTGGAATAATCAGCGCTATCACAGAACCGGTTTGGCTGCAGGGGGCATGCACTTTGAAAATGACGCCTGTTGGCATCTGTATTTCTGTTTGATGGGATGGTATGTGGCCCTGTGTTTCTGTGCGTGTGTGCGTGTATAAGTGTGTGTATTTGTGTGAGCACACATGTGTGTGCATAATGGCATTTTTGGTGTTCTGGTGATCATGTGTGTTTGTGCGCGTGTGGGCACACGTGTGTGTATAATGGATCCTTTGGTGTTCTTGTGAGCTTATGTGATTGTGTGAGTGTGTATAATATGTTTGTTGTGTATTCGTGTGTGATTTTGTGTGTGTGTGTGTGTGTGTGTGTGTGTGTGTGGCTGTGTGAGTGTGTTTGTGAACACCAATACCTGTCGTGTTTTGTTGGTTGAGTTTGTGTATGTGTGTGTATTTAATGATACCTGTGGTCTCTTGTTGATGGTGAGTGTTTGCATTTGTGTGTGTGTAATGGTACCTGTGGTGTTGATCGTGTGTTTTGCATATGTGTGTGTGTGTGTGTGTGTGTGTGTGTGTGTGTGTGTGTGTGTGTGTGTGTGTGTGTGTGTGTGTGTGTGTGTGTGTGTGTGTGTGTGTGTGTGTGTGTGTGTAACGGTACCTGTGGTGATTGGTCGGTCCTCTTTCCTTGCTCATGTTTTTTCTCTTTGAGTTTGCAAAGCCTGACTCACAGACTCCAACCCGGGGTGGAGAATGGTTGGACTGCTTACAAAACTGTAGAAAACCACAACATATGCTTCAGTCATAGGAAATATAAACGTGTTAATCTACAAATCACAGGAGGTGGATTATTTATTTTTTTGCAGCTGCTCAACACTAAGTATGTAGCTCTGGTTGGTTGACTTAAAACACAACGCCAATCTTTTGGGATTAATCCTGTATTTGTAGTTATATTTGTGTTATTTGGTGTTCAATGGGCCAATGGAACTGCATTGCCCAACATGCCCTAGGTCTGTGACCATGAGTCAGGTATGCTCTTTGACTAGTTTTGTTACACGGTAATGTTTTTATCTTATTGTAATATACAGTTCATACTCCAATATATCTCTGACTCCAACTGGTATTGTCTCAGAGGTTTCAAAATCTGACCTGCCCATTAATGACATCACAATTGGAAGTGATCCCTCTAGATGTGTGATGGATAGATAAGCCTACCAGTTACTGCAGTGCAGTAGAAAGGCTCTCAGACTGATTTATCCATCATACATCCTGGTGGACGGTCCCACTTATGATGTCACCAAGTCACAGTACAGG
Organism: Melanogrammus aeglefinus; assembly: GCA_900291075.1. Classification (NCBI taxonomy): domain Eukaryota; kingdom Metazoa; phylum Chordata; class Actinopteri; order Gadiformes; family Gadidae; genus Melanogrammus; species Melanogrammus aeglefinus. Next base: position 39,151 of record OLKM01000437.1, read on the forward strand.
GCATATTTTAAAATGACTTGTAAGAGATAATAACACCTGGTGGTAAAATAGAGGCCTTTTGAAAAGAAAATTTAAATGTATGTTTTTTTAAATGAGCATGGTAAATATTATATAGTTAATGAGCAAAAAGTATTATCTGCAATGACATTTAGATCAAGAAAGTTTTGTAAAGTTACTGTTAGTTCGTTCCCCATTGACTCATTTGTAGGAATTATTCCCCATTGACTCATTTGAAGTTGTGCGTGCCAATTTTTCTCTTTTTCAATTTAAGAGACAGGCGCTTGCTGGGGCGTGTGGCCTGCACCCTAACCACTGGCTGAACTAAGGGCCAGAAAGCGTTGTTGATGGACATGGTCATTAAATAACAGGGTTGGCCTGAAACATTTCATACCCGTCCCTTAAATTGTTTCAGCTCAACTCAAGCTTGGACAAAAAGTTTTAAAAAAAGTATGTGTTTTGTCCTATGAGTTTCTAGGAAGGAGGGGGGGCATCTAATCCCCATGGTAAAAACCCAAAGCAAATTTAGGATTGTATTTTTTAAGCTAGTTTTCTGGGTGAGCGTTAAAATGAGCAATGGTGGTCATTTTAATGCGCTGTAAGTTATAGTAACGTCACAATGAGTTTTGGGGATGTGTGGAGCTCAGGTTTCCGAGACGCTTAACCCCCTCTTGGACACGGCTATCAACGTCAACCACTGCCCAGACGGAGCTCCACACAGCCTTGCATTCCTCCCCGCCAGTGTCCCTTTCTCGTGACGTCATTCCCCTTCAAAAAGGCACTAAATTTAAGTCTTAAAAGTGACAACATTTTCCGCCTCACAGCAGGAAGATTTAACCATGCTGCCTTAAACCTGCTCCCTCACCCCACCAAGTGGCCGGCATATTAGCAACCAATAGCCCTCTAATGAGTTCTTAAAAATGAAAAGTTGGGATTTGGCATACATATTCATATTTATCTAAAACCCCCTGCTGCTATGACGCTGCATGATCCCACATTTACTCATCCTTAAAACCTTCAACTTCCTCTAAACCACTTACGGTTTAAGACGATGATGAGGAACGTTAGAGCAAGGAATAAAGTAGAGATGTAGCGGGGGGCTAGGACCCGAAATCGTTACGGTAAATGGGTCCGGCTGTTGGCTCATTAAGCACTAGATGGTAAATGATTGAATGGGCTGCAATCCCCTCCCACTACAGACACTCAAAGCCCTTTACAATGAAGTCACATTCAGATTGGTAAGTACTTCATTGATCGTGTGAGGGAATTGCTGGAATTGTCACAGGTGCACTGATAATGTACGAAACAGAATCGTACAGATAGAGAATACAAAATATGTTACACATATAATAACATAACATTAGTATAAAACAATGTACAATAAATAAAAACAATCAACAAATTAAGTCTTTCAAATATGTAATGTGAAGTACAGAAACATATGTGTACACCAACTTTACATAGAACTGAACTATTTATTGAAGTTGAGATGAATCAATGCATTATTAACTGTTTTTATTTTATTTTATTGAGCTGGTTTAGGAATAATATGTAAGGGGTAGCCGGATGCAAGAACACAACCATTAGGATAATATTCACAATGTTAATAATAATGATTTGAAAAAATCAAGAGGAATCGTTTTCAAGGCCAGGTTAAATGTATACGTTGGCGCCTTGCTTAAGGAAAGCGGGCTATTATTTCTCCAGGGACAAACTAAAAGTCTACTGCAAATCCTTGTGTCGACAAGACTTGCTTGCGGGACATTTCATTGGGAGGATGGGGGTTCTAAATGGGCGATACCACAACACTGCTTGACTTCTAGAAAGAGAAGAAGACTCAATCTTCTGAGTGCAATTTGCTGTATAGTGTTTTGCTTTCCATAAATGTCCTTGTTGTCTGTTTGAAAACCCCTTTTTGTAATGGCAGTGGCACTATCCAATCACTTCCAAAAAGGATACATAACATTAAAGGAGACATATTATACCAGCAGGTGTGAGTGTGATTAGCCTTACAAGCCGTTTCAAAAAAATCGGCCCCATATGACATCACTAGTGGGCGTGTCCACATAGATCTGTGCTGGATAGATCAGTCTACCAGCCTACTCAGTGGACTGAAGTAAACGATCTGGGTAGATCCAGCACAGATCTAGATAGACACGCCCACTAGTGATGTCACATGGGGCCGATTTTTGAAACGGCTTGTAAGGCTTATCACACTCACACCTGGTGGTTGAATATGTCTCCTTTCTTTAAGATATAACCACCCAAGTTTGGCAGCATTTTGAAACCATTGAAGATGATCTAATGGAACTCAAACTCCGACTGTGTGAACAGCAGCTGTCTTATCGTACCTCGTACGCTGTCAGAGCTGCTGGAAGTGATTCTCTCAGTCGGTACCCGCAAGTGCATTTTGCTGTTCTGCTAATTTAAACTGTGCAGCATTTGTTCTGTACGCTGAAACACATCATTTACTTGTATTTCACATTGTTTAGCAGTCAAAAGCTTCTACATTCTCTTCATGGCTGCAGGTTTTGTCCAGCCTGGAGGCCGTCCTGATCACCTGAGCTCACACTCTGTGTCTCTACACGGACCAGTCTTGACCTCTGGCGGCCCGCATTGATTTCCAGAACTAACAAGTCATCAGGACCAATCAGGGACTGTGTTGTAGTTGATTAGGTAACTGGGCCAATCAGGGACTGAGTTGTAGTTGACGCTGGGAAGTTATCAAATAATTTGACGTGAGCCATACGAGGAAGGTGGGACTTACACTGGTACACACATACATTCATTTATTCATCCATACATACATACAAAAATACAAACATATATACATACAGTACATAAAAACATAATCACAGACACAAACATTAAGACCGACAGACTTCGTCCATCGATCCAACTTTATTCTTATTCCCTCTCTCTCTCTCTCTCTCTCTCTCTCTCCTCTCTCTTCTCTCTCTCTCTCTCTCTCTCTCTCTCTCTCTCTCTCTCCTCCTCTCCTCTCTCTCTCTCTCTCTCTCTCTCTCTCTCTCTCTCTCTCTCTCTCTCTCTCTCTCTCTCTCTCTCTCTCTCTCTCTCTCTCTCTCTCTTGCCATCTGTGCCTCCATGACTAAAGCCTCCCTCATCTCTTCTGCCGTTCTCACACCATATCAGCGCCCGAGCCGAGCTGCTAATTACCGCCGCTGTTCCCGCCGACCACGTTTATTATTGTGATTGCGATAAAAAAAAAGAGGGAGACACCTCGCCGTCCTGCTGCGAGGGACTCCAGAGTTCATGTAAAGCAGTCAAGTGATTACGAGGCAGGGAGAAGAAGGATGAGGTTAGTGCTTCCTGGCCCTTATCGCACCTGAGTCGTGTCCAACAACTTGCCGGCGCTCTCCACTAACTAGTCAATCTCGTTACTGTGGCAAGGCGCTTTGGATCTTTATTCTTCATTAACCCGATTCTGAGTCTCCCGCTGTCGTTGACTCCCCTTGACGGAGGAGGTTTGTTGTCGAGTTCACTTTGAATGCAGTGAATTGCTGGGAGACGGAGATATGAGGGAAACAGGCGGTGCACATGCGTCAAACGGCGGTTGGTTTTATGTTGTGCTCCAACCGCCCCAGCGCCCAAACAGCCGCCCTTCATCTCTCTCTAACGGCGTCCCACTCCATGCCCATGTTGCAGTAACGGCCTCCTCCTGGCCCACAAGGACACACCAGCAGGTTCTGACATGTATTAACGGCCCTCTGAAGGCTTGAGTCTGTGCGTGATTAACAGTGTCTATGCTAGTATGTGTATGTGCCGGTGTGTGTATGTGTGTAAGTGCTTGTGTGTGTGCAAGTGCAGGTTCTAAATATTTCCTGTGTAATGGATGTTCTAATATAATGAAAGAAGAGGGAGGGATGTGGTCCTTTCAAGGGCTTAATTTAGTGGTGTATCACCAGGGGGGTGCACAAAAGAGAGAGAGAAACACACACAACACACACACACACACACACAACAACACACACACACACGCACACACACACACACACATACACACACGCACGCACGCACGCACACACACACACACACACACACACACACACACACACACGCACACACACACGCACGCACGCACGCACACACACACACACACACACACACACACACACACACACACCACACACACCACACACACACACACACACACACACACACACACACACACACACACACAGCCCGAGCATGAGTGGATTGTGCAGCCGGGCATGGTGGGATGACCTTGGTTTGTGGGAGAAATGGAGCATCTCTGATTATGCATGGCTGGTCACGGCCCACTGGTGATATGGAACATCTGTAGCATTCCTGATAGGCTCACACCTCCCTGTCCCCCAACGCAGGGAACTTCACTGATAATGACAGCCTAATCAAATAACTTCACCCAAAAGTCCCCACGGCCATAGTCGCAGACTTCAAGTAATTGACCACTATCTGTCTGTATCCACACCTTTGCAGTAGTCCAGTTAAAATGTACTATTTAGTAGTTAGATTGCGGTGAGAAGGATTATAGATAGATGTGTCGTGTCTCGTTGCCGACCTCATGCAAAATGCAACCGATTGATTTGGAGCCAAAGGATCTCCAGGAGTGAAAATCCAGCCTTTCCGTCTGGTTATGTTCTGCTGTTAAAGGGTTGTATATTTGCTTCACTTCTGGAATACGGTTTTCCAATAAGGGCCATCGGCATTGAAATAAACAGATCTAATTCAATACCTTGTTTGCATTTTGAGCTAGCATGTGTAGCATCCCAGTGGTCTTTAAGGGAATACTTGCATGTGTGTGTATACCTCAAACACCACCAGTCCCAAACTTGTTAGTATGCAATATGAAAATGTTTCTTATTAATTGCCTACAGACATAAATCAATGTGATTCTGTTTTGAGTTGGCAGAATATAAACAAGTTGGGTTAATGTGCATTTGATCCCATTGGGGCTCTTCTGAAGATTAATAAATAATGGAGACAGCATTTTAAATAGCAACAGGAGTAAATGTTAACCTCTGCTTGTTGTTCCAAAGAATAGATTTTGTAGGGCTCGTAAAAACATGATTTGAGCTTATGCTAATAAAGCGAGGACCAGCTCAGACAGGGGAGGACATATTACGATCTACTTTTGAACAAAGAGAAAACCTCCATCAGTTATTTCGTTGTTGTATTCCTGTGCTTTAGTGCTGATAGGCAGGCATCTTGGTATTTTAGGCCCTTCACTGACCTAGAAAGGTAACGTCAAGAGACTTTTCTTTACATGTAAAAAGAAAGATACAAGCACTCAAGAGTTGTGTCTAGACAACGAACCCAGTCAGACTGACATGCTGATAATATAATATTCTGCCTGCTGAAAGTATTTTGCTGGGGCCGGTTTTCATTGATGCCATTGTGAGACGGCGACAAATCAAAGTGGACGATGAGAGGACAAGGCCGCTTCATGTGGCGCCACGCCGCTCTGACGCTACTGACCTTTGAGCTGAAGAGGATGCTGTTTGGTCATTGGTAGGGGAGCGTTGTTTAATAGTCATGCACAATACATATTTAGGTTGAGTAGGACCTACTCATCCTTATACAGGGCCTTCAACTTCATAGATGAGATTAATTACTGCCCATTAAAGACCTCATCGCAAGAACTGTTAGCAGCATGTCAAAACAATACCAACACCTCTATTAGAGCTTGGAGGAGAAAACAAAGTGACTGATTATGATTTTCTATGCGGCACGTGGATATGTGATGATAAATGGATTATCTTTGATCGATCTGTACGATAAAGAATGTTCTTTTGGACTGCCACTCATGTTTGTAATAGTGTTGTATATGCTCTTATAGGCTTGGCCCCTGTATGGCTACTGGACACTTCAATAAAGAAGAATCAGTCAATCGGATTAAATAACTGCCGACTGTTAAATGCTCCACTCCTATCTCGGTGCGTCATCATGGAGAGAAAGAAGAAGCGAGGGCTTCGGCCTGGAGCTAAATAACCTCCTCGGCCTGCACGCACGTGGGCAAGGGATGCCACAGGACTGGCTGGAGAAATGCGAAGTTACAGCACTCAACACTTTAATGAGTATTTCAGTCCAGGATAAGACATTCATGCTTGGTGTTTCTTGGTCTGTTTTCTCCCTGTTGTGTTTTTCTATTCAGGCTATAACCCTTCCGACCAGTCCATTGTTTGATTTGGACCAGAGCTGGTATCGTACCCCAAGTTGCAGATGCATTACGGCAAAAGTGTATTTTGCGTTTGAGTACCTCTGTGCAGAGCAGATCTTTCTATATGCTTCATTCACATGCTTCTGGATTTCAGACTGTTGACGATGAAAAAGAAGAGGGCCCTCTTCCCGTCGCCAAGACAACAAGGTGTGTACGGCCCTTACCTTGTGCATCTGCATGTTGTTGGCGGGCGTCCTGGCCTTAGTGTCAAGGGTGCTGGCTGCGTGACCGCTGTAGTTCTTCACGATGCGGCTCTCCTTTATATGAGCCTGGAGCTTCTCCCTGCGCCTCCTTGAAGAGATAGAGAGAGAGAAAGAAATAGAGCGAGTGCGAGAGAGAGAGAGAGAGAGAGAGAGAGAGAGAGAGAGAGAGAGAGAGAGAGAGAGAGAGAGAGAGAGAGAGAGAGAGAGAGAGAGAGAGAGAGAGAGAGATATTGTCATACAGGTAGAGCTTTAGCGGCCTATTCTAGCCTAGCTTCCGCAGTCACGCATTTGGGTGAAAGGTCGGCTCACTGTTTACTCGAGCATCTGAAAAGACAAACACCCCCAGGTCTAAACACATTCCCAATGACATTGATTTACACATTTGACACCTTCATTGAGATGGTGAGAAAAGAAAGGCCACTGAGTGTGTAACGGATTATACATAAATATCTATAGATAGATAGATACGTATGCACCACACATGATTTAGCATTACTAAATTAAAATAATAACAAATTAATTAATAGCATCCATTTCCAAAACAGGTATGCCCATCTTTTCTATTTTTGTTTTCATTTCACAAAGGTCTATATTTGACCATGATCAATTAACTGAGATGGTTCTTAATTTATGTTATCTGCTGCTTCCATCCAACGTTCTTCTTAGCCTTAAATTCTGTCCCCAAAATAAATTTAATATCCCTGAGAATCTACTTTGAGGATAAACCAAAATACCTTTTTTAAATCATATTACATATATGCGTGCATAACTGAATCTTCTGGCCCTCTTTCGCTGCTTCAACTGTACTTTGAAGCATTCTTGATCGTGAAAAAGTTTTTAAATCACTTCTGTGTTTTGTTTCCGGGGAATTTGCCTATTAAACTCACCAACAAAGCACTTTTTTTTGTCTCTGTTGGCTTTTCCCCAGAAGAACACTCAGCGATGAGCACATGTGCGAATGCAAAACCTCCTATTGGTTATTTGGTAGGTGCCTTCCCTGTTCCTTATTGGCTGTGCCAACTCCTAGGGATAGGAGAGCCGCTGAGCAAGGCACAGTTCTTGCTCTCTCTTTCTCTTAGTACTTATGTGCTTTGAATTGAATTTACTCCTCTGGGATAACTAAAAGGTTACACCAAAAAAAGCTCACAAAACCGAGCAGTGCTTTGTTGCTTTTATTCGCTGCCTGGTACCCCGACAGCTCTACTAAGCGGCCACGTGTGCAGCAGAAGAATGTGTTCGTACTATGGCGCAATTTGAGTCCAATCAAGTCTCATAATCAGGTTCTCAGCAGAAAAATAAGAAAACGGACATAACACAAAGAACCGTTTGTAAGTAAGGTATCAGCGTTTATTGTTTACACAAAAAATAGCTATACTTATTTTTAAAGCTAGAAAAGGCAATTTGGAGAATCCAGCCAGATAGATTGTGAAACTATACTACCAAAGAAATCCCCCTGTCCCTTTTGGCATCCCCCCAAAGCCACTAGCTTGTCTGCCTTGCCTTGTGGAAGACCGATCATGTGCAGTAACTGCACACAGTTAGGTAGGTAGACAGACAGGTAGGTAGGTAGGCAGGCAGACAGGCCAACCAATCATTTCATTTTGGCCAAATTAAATTATTTTATATGAAAAATAATATCTAAAACTGTTTCTTACCCTAGCTTTGGCACAGAAAATAGCGTTATGTCTTGTTAATGGAGAAAATCGATCACTACACCTGTACAAAATACAAACCTGAAAATTCAAGGCAATGTAAAGTTAACTCTCAGCCTTTCATAAATCTTTCATGAAGCGGAACTCATGTCTGCCAGCCCTGAGCTCACTTTTTCCTAATAGGCAGCAGCCTTCTGCACTTCTTTGGCTTTAATTGTGCCCCTTATTACCACATCCTCCAGAACTACATGGGCACATCCTATGGCAGACACGGCAAGTTTCACCTTATTGTTATCATTTTTGAGGAGGAGTTGTTCTTTCCAGGTGCCGCAATGAACAGCTCCTATCCACCCCCACATGCTTGAAGGCAGTAGACATCCTCCCTCCCACACGCGCGCACACACACACACACACACACACACACACACACACACACACACACACACACACACACACACACACACACACACACACACACACACACACACACACACACACACACACACACACACACACACACACACACACACACACACACATACACACACACAATGTAACTCTCTCTTTCAAACATCACACACACCCTCACCCATACACACACCCATACACACACACACACACACGCGCACACACACACACACACACACACACACACACACACACACACACACACACACACACACACACACACACACACACACACACACACACACACACACACACACACACACACACACACACACACACACACACACACAAAATAATTTGAAGCTTGCAAGTCACCACTCGGATTCAGTTTCTGAGTGCTGGATTTCTAAGAGCCAAGATCATGATGATTACAACCAAGAGATCCAGATGGTTTAGCAGGCCAGTACAACTTGTTAGTTAGACAACTATCGTTTATGCATTGTCATGTCACGTAAGAAGAGGAATTGTACAGCAGAGCAGAGCTAAGTGGTAGCCTTCTTGTTCTTGTTCTTGTTCTTCCTCTTCCTCTTCCTCCTCCTCCTCCTCCTCCTCCTCCTCCTCCTCCTTCTTCTTCTTCTTCTTCTTCTTCTTCTTCTTCTTCTTCTTCTTCTTCTTCTTCTTCTTCTTCTTCTTCTTCTCCTCCTCCTCCTCCTCCTCCTCCTCCTCCTTCCTCCTTCTCCTCCTCCTCCTCCTCCTCCTTCTCTTCTTCTCCTCCTTCTTCTTCTTCTTCTCCTTCTTCTTCTTCTTCTTCTTCTTCTCTCTCCTCCTTCTCCTCCTTCCTTCTTCTTCTTCTTCTTCTTCTTCTTCTCTTCTTCTCCTTCTTCTTCTTCTTCTTCTTCTTCTTCTTCTTCTTCTTCTTCTTCTTCTTCTTCTTCTTCTTCTTCTTCTTCTTCTTCTTCTTCTTCTTCTTCTTCTTCTTCTTCTTCTTCTTCTTCTTCTTCTTCTCCTCCTCCTCCTTCTTTCTCTTTCTCTTCCTCTTCCTCTTCCTCTTCCTCTGATGTAGACATGGAGTCAGACGTATCAGCATCAGTGGATTGGCTGGATGCAACCAGCAAGACCTTTTTTTTAGAGCTGCACAATAGATACAAATGACAATATGAGGTACACACCATATGACACAGAGACACACATATGCACTCACCCTTGTAACGCGTTAGAGCACTGTGCCTAACTCGAAATAAGGCTCAACTGAATAATTTATCTCAGGACTTTATTTTTGGTTTTACCAAATGCCAACTGTTATAGTCGCTCTCCTAGTCAGCATATCCTCCTATTGCCCCTCTACCCTCGGCCAGTACAACCCAGCTCCAATGTGCTTCTTCTGGCTCTGAGCAGGTGCAGTAGGGGACTAGGAGCACACCTATAGAAAATAATTGTTCATTGTTAAATTAATCTAAAACATCCAATTAAGCTTATCTACAAAGGCAACTACACAGTCTGTTAAATCCCTCAATAACTCAATTCGGTTCAATTATGCCACTACCCGTGAGTGATTCTTTTTTTTCTAGGTTGGCGAAGGCAAGACTCGCTATGCTCTGCCTCTGATTGGCTTAGCCTGACGATGTCAGGAGCTCCCGCTGAAAGAGCAGGAGGTTATGGAAGGACATGGGGGCTGTTCTACTGCCTAGAAATTGTTCAACTGAGTCTATTTTACAATGGATTCCGTTTGTTCACAGCCCTAACCCTAACCCTAACAACGTAGTGTCAGAGGTTGAGAAAAAAGATATAATTCATCAAACTCTACCGTAACATCCAACATCTAACATATTACTCGACAAACCATCTAACTCTTAACCTAAACCATTCATCACCCTACCTAATCCTAATCAAGTAGTTTGTTTCCTAAACCTAACCAAGTAGTTTGCTACCTCAACCTAACCAGGTATGCCTAAATCCAACAAAGTAGTTATGTTGCCTAACCCTAACCAAGTAGTTTGCTACCTCAACCTAACCAGGTATGCCTAAATCCAACAAAGTAGTTATGTTGCCTAAACCTAACCAAGTAGTTTGTTGCCTAAACCTAACCAAACAGTTATGTGCCTAAACCTAACCAAACAGCTGTGTTACCTAAACCTTACCAAACATTTATGTTACCTAAACCTTACCAAACATTTGTGCTTCCTAACCCTAACAGAACTGCAACTGAAAACGAACGAGTCAATATGTCCAAAATAATACAGGATGAACCATGGTGTCCTTGGGGAAAGTGCTGTGTTTGACCCCTTCAGCTACCATGACCTCCCCCCTCATGCACTTTGTAGCTCTTTATTCTACGTCACCTGACTTCCTGAAGCCTTTATAGCAGAATGTTTTCTGGAAGAACTTCTCCTGTGTAATTTGCCGAAGACAGGAGACCAGCATCAACCTCCTGTTCTTTCAGCAAGAGCCACATAAGAAACTCTATTGTCAGGCTGTGGAAATCAGAGGAAGTAGGGCCATGCCATCAAAAATAGTCTAACCGTTACCAGTGTTACGCACATACTTTACATAGCAACAGTAAAACAGGGATGGCGCAATGCTATAAGGGCCATGCATGTATTATTTGGGTCACACACAAGCAATCTTTCTAATCTAAATCATGTCGAGACATATTCCTTTGCCAGTGACAAAATCGTATTGTCATCCGTCCGGTTCGCCATATTTTAAAGCACTAGTGTTCACGCTTATTTTTGTCGCAATATAAAGTTATGAATTAAAATGTCCCTAAACCTTTTATGTATCATGCTTGGTAAAACATGGATTCATTACGTTGAATGGAATACAAGCTTACAGTTTGTTAGAAGGTTAAATAGCTTAGCGACCTATGACCTTTAATGTGAGTCAGCAAACAACAAGCATACTCACCACTGTGGCAGCTAAGGGACATCCATGTCCCCGCTGGTGCCTGGTTGTGGCCGGCTCTGAATACCCTTTGACCCAGTTTGTCATTTTAGAGACTACTGGACAAATATGTTTCCACATTTTCCCTTATCGCAAGAAACGTTATGTCCAATCGAAAGTAGTGTTTGTGGTTGGGTTGGGGGTGGTGGGGCATGTAGCAGCTTTTGATTTTATTCCCTTTTTCATTATCATGTGTTGACAAGCAGAACATCGAGGAAAGGCAAAACAAATCTCAGTCAGGCTGAGGTTGATCTGAAGACATGGACATGAAGACATGAAGACTGGATGCAGCTCATGTAAAGGGAGACTAATAATCTTATAATGAAATACACATGAACCGCTCAATTTGATTTACCTTTCTATTGGTCTTTCTTTTTATTTACTTCTGGAGATTAAATCAGTGTCTAGGATGATGTCAGATTACCATACTGTCCTGCTCAAAACACTTTATTATCGCTACAATTCTAATACTTTTACTACTACTACTACTTCCTCTAATTTTAACAGTATTATCCAAACAGATAAGTTTTTTCCTTGGCTGTCTGCTGTTTTTGTTCTGATTAATGTCCCATGTCCTTTTTATGTTACGCCTGTGGTTTTACCTACTATTGTAAATCTAATTTCCCCTCGAGGGACAACAAAGATCGGAAATTAACTGATTTAAAATGATAGATGACAGCGTTTAAGCCAGTTCAGCAACCCTTAGCAAGATGGCCACCGAACTGAGGGAGGTCTGAACCAATGAGAAGGCTCAGAGGCCAGCAGGATGGGGGACAACGAGCGTTCATTGAGATAGATGAGAGGAGATATCGCCTCAAAATATAGGCATGTCAAAGCAACAAGCCTTCTGAAAATGGTAAACTTTAGAAAAATAATCATTTAATTGTGTAGCACCAATACAATAAAAATATAATTGTATAATTATGGTTGTTAAAACATTTCATCCATTTTAGTCTTTCTCTCTTGTTTGGTTGCTCCTTCTTCTGCCCTATCAGTGTGGGAGAGGAAAGGCTGGTGGGTGGAACAGAAAGAGGCGGGTTTATGTGATGCATGAGGATCATCCGGAAAGCCTCTTTAAAGTCTCGCGTGGAGTTGGGAACTCAAAGACATCGAGTCCTCCTGATGCCCGTCATGTGAGACCTGGATCAGCAATTATGGGTGACGGATGGGCCATCGTCACACCATCACCCACAGCGGGGGGTGTGGAGGCCCCCACCAAGGGGGCCCACTGAGAGGGCCTGGATCAGACCTAGACCATAGGCCACTAAGGAGAGCGAATAGCTTGCAAAGAACCATTGTGATGGCGGATTTGGTTGATTGGGTCATGAAATTCAAAGATGTCAGACGTCTTTTTTTTTTATTCAATGCAATGTGTGTGTTGTGTTCAATCTCTGCCATGTGTTTTTTTGTTTGGAGTATTTTACCAAATATTGCTATTTTCTGTATTAACAATACAGCTTGCCATTTTCTGTGTTACTTTGTGGCCATTTTCATCCTTTTCTGTTAAGAATAGACTTCTGAGACTAGTATGAGTAATGAAACTTATGCAAATGTACTTGAGGGATTTCCAGCCTTTAAATGTTATTTATAAACTCCAAGTAAGGCACAGATACTAATCTGTGCCTTACTTAGAGACAAGCTCACACAAAATACTTAAATAATGCATTCAAACTACCTTCCATTGTTACCATTAATTGCTGCATCATTTATTTATTTATCAAGCATTGATCACACATTGTAAATAGCTTATATATCATTCTTTATATACACAATCTTATAAACCATTACCTCATTAGCTTATAAGTCATCTATAGACAGTTAGGTTTAGTTATTACAAATAGGGTTATTGTTGGGCTTAGGTGTGGTGGTTTGGGTTAAGGTAAGGGGTGGCGGTTAGGGTTAAGGGCAGGTTAAGGGGTGGCGGTTAGGGCTCAGGTTAGGGTAAGGTTGTTGTCGTTTCTTCGCTGTTCCTGCTTCCGTCACGCCAGGGGTATTTCTGTCGTGCCGGAGGCTTGATGCGCCAGGCTTCCCTGAGGCAGACGCTAGATGCTTCTGCGACTTGTACTACCAAACTGTATACGGGTGGGGCCCAAGATCCCCATTAGCTCTGCAGTATACAGACTCTCGTGTTCGTCCTACCCGACCTGGGTCATAACCAACGCAGTTCGCCCCGCTGAATACACATTAGTCTGTTGTAAATAGCAACTTTAAACGTTTTACGTAATTTATTATGCCGCCATTAAATGTGCATGCACGTTTTTCCCTTAGAGTCTTCATGCAACATCTCACAGGAAAAAGGTATTATACCAGACTCAATTATGTCTCTATTGGAGATGGGCTGTCCATCATGTGTCGATGCGATCATCTTGTCATTTACTGGCTCACTCACTCACATCCCTATTTTTCACAGGAAGCGTAGAATTACAGTGGCATCTATCAGGGGCTGTTCTCATGCCCCGTCTCCTCTAGATGACTTACTGCCATTTAGGACTGGAGGTTTGACCTGTCCCCTCTAAAGGGAAACAATCAGTCTTAGGCTTGGCAAGCTTTCCACTGTTGCAGCAGACGTGAATTGATGGACATGTTAGTATGCCATTCATGGGGTTAATTAACCGTATTGAGTGGGGGACGTTGGAAGAAGAGCCGGTAGTAAGGGAGGGGAGAGAGAGAGAGAGAGAGAGAGAGAGAGAGAGGAGAGGGAGAGAGAGAGCCGGTAGTAAGAGAGGAGAGAGAGAGAGAGAGAGAGAGAGAGAGAGAGAGAGAGAGAGAGAGAGAGAGAAAGAGTCTGGACGCATGGACTTCCAAGATTGGTTGACCTTGTTTGGTTATGTCGAGCAATGAACGTCTACAGGGCCCCAGTGACAACCACAAACCGTAACAGCTCTTGTATCTTGTGTTATTGTCGGTATTTGACAGGACCAAGGGTATCAGTACAAAACACGTCTTATTGCAATGAAACATCTCTCTTTCTTTTTTATGTGGTCAACGTGTGTCAGGGGCTTCCAAGGTGTGAGCGTGTGTGGCTGTGTGTTTTTGTGTGTGTTTTCGTCTACTAACTTGTTGCGGCAGTAGAGGGCCATACACAGGGTGCCCAGGAGGCTGATCGCCATGGCGATGGATGTGATTGACAGGACCTGTCTCTTGTACACCTCCTTGCTCTCTGCAACACAGAAGGGGGAAAAGAAGAGGTCACATGCATGTTTGAACAGCAGACTCATCAGCAGTGAGAAGAGTACACGCAGAACAAACCCCCCGCGGGTCCACCAGCGCGTGTTTGCTGTCAAGCGTGACGGGGGGCGTGGACACAGCGATGATGATATGGGGAGAAGAGCGTCAATGTGATGTTGTACAACCATTAAAACTCTCTGTGTAAGAACATGGATGTAAATATATGCAGGTCCACCGAGGCCCCATTTAATATGCACAAGGAAACTGAGTTAATATTCACACAGAATTAAACATGGTTTTGAGATTCCTACTACGCAGACAAGAACCCAAAATGCCATTTAAGATCGACTAGCAACCATTTACAATGCAACTGCTCTCCTGAGCTGCCCTGCTTCGGTTTGTTTTTGTGGCACTGTGATTTGTACAAAGACATAATTATTATCTAAAATAAATTGAACCATCAACTCAAGAGCCATTTGCAATTCTCAAGCACTGCCTCGCATTCTTATTGACTCAAACAGCCCCTGTGTTGTGCTAGGTCACATTAAGGAAACCTTAGCATGAAGTAATGTTAGCGTGGGAATTGAGCGGAATTGGAGCTGCTCTGCTACCTAAACAACAAGCTAACCAGAGTAGCCTTGAGAAGCTCTACAAGCACAGGGGAACCAAACGGGGAGGACAGGTGTGTGCTGCTGATGTTGTGGAGATTGGGTCAAATGTGGTATTTGGCGTTTAAAGGAAATACACTTTGAATCCTTACCCAGACACTCAGTCACACGCGACCGGCCTGCTTTGAACATTGTTTTATCCACTCTCGACCTTCCATCCAGTCTGTGCCCTGGGTGGTCATCAACTAAGAGGCGAGGTAACTGGATACCACCAAACTTAACTGAACAGACAAGCCATCCCCAGGCTGTACAAGCTCCTCTCCCGCCCCCTCTGTCTCTGTCTCTCCCTCTATCTCCGTCTCTCCCTCTCTCTCTCTCTCTCTCTCTCTCTCTCTCTCTCTCTCTCTCTCTCTCTCTCTCTCTCTCTCTCTCTCTCTCTCTCTCTCTCTCTCTCTGTCCCTCCCTCTCTCTCTCTCTCTCACCCTCTCCCTCTCTCTCACTCTCTCTGTATCTCC
>OLKM01000437.1:57472-62472 GCA_900291075.1 Melanogrammus aeglefinus
GAGTGCGACGCCGACACCACTGCCAATGCAGAGATACTTTTTTTTTCGTGCAGCTAAATGTTTTCTATAAATGTTTTCCACAATTATCAAGTCGCAAAAGTCAAGAGGAGACAGGGAGGGCTCTGCCAAGACTCAATGTGTGAAAAACGTAATAATATTAAGTGCTTAACTGGGTGCTTCTTTTAAGAGCCACACACTTTTGAACACACTCCCGGATACACACGCATACACGCTCACACACATTTAAACATATCGGTATATTCTTGCTGGAGTGACTTACATTTATCAGACGCACACACACACACACACACACACACACACACACACACACACACACACACACACACAACACACACACAACACCACACACACACACACACACACACACACAAACACGCGCGCGCACACACACACACACACACACACACACACACACACACACACACACACACACACACACACACACACACACACACACACACACACACACACACACACACACACACACACACACACACACACACACACACAAACTCACATCATAACCCCTCAGAATAGTCGGACAGAACGCAATTTAAAATCCATCTCCCAGCATAAATCGTTTCCTGTAACATTCTCCTCAGACACTGATTTACAACCGGCAAGAACATATTCAAGTCGGAGCTCAGTGATTTCAGATGGAAAGGAAATATTGATTTGAGTGATGAGAGATGATGAGTGACTGGTAAGACACAGCGCTCACACACCAATGGAAAGAAGTGTGGAGACGAAGAGTTCCAAGAAATCAGAAATTCATGTGCTGCTGAAAGGCAGACTCTAAGTTTAGAGATTTAGACCTTGAATTAATTCATGATGGTGACGGGCTGCAAATGTAAAATAAATACCAGTACAAGTCTGCTGCAAGACAATGGATTGTAATTCAACGTGCTAGAAGTATAATCCAATATTTAGAGGCTTATTCTCAGGAATATTTAAGTGCTGCAAGAGAAGAATTAATGTGTGATTCTGTATCAAAATATTTTGCATTCAGTTTAGTTAATCCTCTTCTTAGACAAATCAGAGAGAGAGAGACATTAAATATGAATGGTTTGCCTAATATTGCAGACTCTAGACCAATTTATTAAACTGTGTATCAGACGACCTGTAAACAACACAGCCACAATTACATTTTTATAAAAAGCCTGAAATGTCATTTAAGCTAATAACATTGGTAACTTTACAATAAGGGTACATTCATTTACCATTAATTCACATTAACTAACCCTTAATCAACACTAGATAATGCAATACTCCTTGCATAACTGACAGTGAGTAAACAGTTAGCTTATGTTGTAGGAGTAATTATCTATGGTGTTCTGTTCATGGTGTTCAAGTTAGCTTAGGTAATGCCACGTTAACTAAGGTTTTTGTTGACACATTATTTAACAGGGTTATGGTTAACACTAACCAACCCTATCCCAATTACTATATAGAGATTTCTATGTATATATATATATATATATATATAAAATCTAAATATATAAATATATATATACGTATATATATCTAAATATATGTCTATACATATATATATATATATATACATACATATATACATATATACATATATATATATATCATATATTATATGTCTATATACATATATATATATATAATATATACATATATATATATATATATATATATATATATATATATATGTAATAAGAAATAGAAGAGAGAGAGAGAGAGAGAGAGAGAGAGAGGAGAAGAGAGAGAGAGAGAGAGAGAGAGAGAGAGAGAGAGAGAGAGAGAGAGAGAGAGAGAGAGAGAGAGAGAGAGAGAGAGAGAGAGAGAGAGAGAGAGAGAGAGAGAGAGCGAGCGAGCTGTGAAAAACGAACTGGGAGAGAGAGAGGTTTCCTGTCTGAAAGCGTCTGTTGTCTGCTCAGCAGAGAGAGCAGAGATCAGGCTGAGAGGAAGCCTCGCCTTCCTGCTCTTAAAAGAATGAAGCTGCCGCTTCCACTAATGGGGGTCGGATCCGAGCGTCTGCGGCCCCAGACCCCGGCTCTAATGAAGCAGATGGAGGCCCCATCGGCGGCCATGTTGATTATGGGATGGAGGGATCCAGCTTCAGCATCCTGCTCTAGCCCCGTCGGTAGCCACCGATGCTATGCTGTCATTGCCAATGTTACAGCCACACGCACGCGCACACACACACACACACCCACACCCACAAACACCCACAAACGCACACACGCACACACACACACACACACACACACACACACACACACACACACACACACACACACACACACACACACACACACACACACACACACACACACACACACACACACACACACACACACATACAAACACACACACACACACATACACACACACATCTCATGATTACCATAGCTACAAGGGCACACGACATTGACACACACGCATTCATACATGATGCACACTCGCACAAACTCACGTGCGCACCCATGCATGCATTGCAGGCACACATACAAAAACTCACACATACACATACACACACACACACATGCTAATGAGGGTTAACATTGGTAACAATGCCAACATCATATAAAATCTCCTGTTTCCAAGGAGACAGCAGTATATTAGTGATTTGGAAGGACGCTTTACCAGCAAGTGCATTAAACAGCGAATAAGAGAGAGGGCGATAAAAAGGAGAGTGGGAGAGCGAGCGACAGAGAACTGAATAGAAGATGAGAGAAAAGCAATACGCACATACAAAACACACATTAATGTGCCGAAGGAGCTGCATAAATGAATTGCTGAACAGCTGGGTGTGGATGTGTGCCGTGGCCCCAATGTCCTTTGTATCTCTTTCATAGTTCGTCAATGGCTTTACATCTGGTCCACAAATTAGAGGATGATTATGTGTGTGACTCAATGTCGCATGCTTAGTAATGGACTCTATTTATTTATTTTTTTATCCATGTCCATGCAGTGCCGCTCCTATATGCATGTGAGTCAAACAGACGGGAGAACAGAATTTAAAAAAAATCCAACTTCACTTACCCATGAATTCAATGCCCAAGTGATCTTCTGGTTCAGCACATGGGGAGAAAAGAGAGGCAGGGTGAGGGAGAGGGAGAGAGATGGAGACACAATAAGTTATTAAAAACAATATGTGGGTGCAGTGTCAGCATGCATATATGGATTACTGTCTGCTGTCTGGCTGTTGTTTGTGTAAGCAACTATATCGGCTCGCTCCCTCTCTGTCACACGACATCAGAGGGCTGAGAGAGGCGCCGCTTCCTTAGAGCTGACACGCCCGTGCAATGCACACACAACACACAACACACAACACACTATACACGCTGAACACACTACACACACTCAACACACAACACACTACACACTACGCACACAACACACACTGAAAACACAACGCACACGCTGGACACACAACACAAACTGAAGACACAACACTCAACACCCAACAGACTGAACACACGACATATTACACACTACACACACTGAACACACAACACACTCTGAACACACAACACAGAGAATACACAACACACAACACACACACTGAACCGCAGCCAAAGAAATCCAGCATTCAAATATTATAAAAACCAAAGTATGAGTCAGTAGTTCATTGTATCACTCTATTTACGATCGTTTAATGCATCGCGTTTACACTCCTGAAACCGATTAGTTGTGTTCCTTTGTGCAGTTTTTGTATCAAGTTGCCATGTTTGCGTCCATAATGTGTTTGACAGTGCCATTCATTCCCGCAACACCCTATGATACAGCTGCGCCATTATGGCATCGATGTAGAGCAGACAGGGGAGATAAGTGATGGATCCGATAAGGAAGGAGTCCCACTTTTGCCCCTTCACCACGGCAACCATCCTCCTCCGGCCGCCCCGCGCCTTAAGGTTCAGCGGTCTCGTGTCTAGGTGCCCTTATCTCGTGACAAGGTCCCCCCATCACCCCCCCCCCCCGCCCCCACCTCCACCTCCACCTCCGTGTCACCCCTCCCCCACCCCACCTTATCACACCGCGTTAGCCGGGCGGTGGGAGCCGATCATTTTTCACTTTGGCGTTGACCTGTGGACCTCTCTCAGCCTTCTGCATGTGTTCTCCCGTGGGAAAAAAAAGGAAAGACAGAAGGGAACGCCGGCGTCGGGATGTGGACGGGAGAGGAGCAATAACACAGTGAGATTGTTTTCCCGCTCTTTCTTTCGTTTCCATTTGTTGTATCTCGTCATCTCAGGTTGAAGAAGTCGATGAGGCATCGGGACAGCTTTCAAATGTCAACTATGGGGGGCATATGGCTCGGGGAGTAGGGCGGATTAACTGGTGTCACCCAACCTGCTCCTGACGAGCTGGCTGTCGCCTTGCATGGCTGACGTCACCGTCGGTGTGTTAATGTGTGCATGAATAGGTGCATGTGAGGCAATATTGCGAAGCGTTTCGAGTGGCCTCTGGTTAGAAAAGTGCTGGATGAATGCAGCCCATTTTCCACTTGACCGTGATGACCAGGAAAACCGCTGTACATGTACAATGGCAAAAACAGAGCATCAATGTGCCTTCAACCATGTAAAGGACGGAGTGAAGGTCAATTCTGAAGAAAATTATTCATACAAACATTTATCCCTTTTTATAAGCTGCTGTAAAATGATGCATTCAAAAATCCTTGCACCAGCAAAAAACATTTTGGGGGGACAATCGCTGGTTCGACATCGTTAGCATCTAGCACTCCAACACTGCCAGAAACTCAAGACAAACAGGCAAAAATAGACCAAAACTTGAGTTATACAGACACATGGCTCACTTGATATTCACAGAACACCTTGTCCACCTAGATATATGGGCTAAGACGTTTCGGTCACTGTTGTGTTGTCCCCTGCTTTACGGGAAGGCTGACGTTAAAACGTCCCACCGGTCGCTACTGATCACATTTCTGAAGCAGTCTCCTAATTCCTGACCGTTGGCCCCCCACTGTCTCTGCTGCATAATCATTCCTC
>OLKM01000437.1:67472-94972 GCA_900291075.1 Melanogrammus aeglefinus
GCCACGGTTTTTTGAGTAACTGGTCGGATCATTTACGGATCAACAACAATATAAAAGATAACAAGACAAATTTGGTAATAATCCTGCTTCCTATAAGCATAAATATTTAAATCTGAGGCATTATTCCTTCTTCTTTTTAACATGGATAGTAAATAAAAAAACAACTAAAAAAACTGTGTGCAAAAGGAAGCGCCGAGAACCGGGCGAAAAGACTACACAACCAAACATAAAAAGCCCATTCCACTTCCGGTTTCGGTTTCGGTTTCAATGGGATTTACGAAACGCCAAATAGAACACGACAGAAAGTGTACTTCGCTACGACACTTGGTTAGGAACATCAACGAACACCACTAACCACTCGGTGAGTTGCACATTACTGAAAACAAACGTTTAGGGTTGTTTCAAGGACAGGTTTGTGAATGCCCAAAGCCAGCCATTCTGAAGCAGGCAGGGGCGAATCGAAATTAGCCAAATACCCGAGACAGGACCAATACAACATTTTGGTGTGTCAACCACTATATTTCATCCTAGACAAACCAGAAAGGGGGCTCAATGTGCTAAATACTGGAATTGTCCTTTAAACATGCGCTGATCAGTGAACGCACAACTTTTTTTCTTTTTTTTTATCAGCCGATCCGCGGATCTATTGCGTCCCGAACCATGAGAGTTGATCTGTACGGATCACGGGTACCCCGTGAACCATTGCACCACTATTGTACGGTGTAATCTGAGGAATTGACAGGAGATCCATTCCTTTCACTCTTCTGATGCGGTCAGATGAGGGGAGGCAGCTCCTTCTTCTCCAGAATCTGGTGCCAAACATGCTTTCCCTCTCCCACCGCTACCTTGACAAGACTTGGAAGATTTAATCAATGTCTTACTTTAGAGATATAAATGTAGCTATAAAGTTGCAACTGATGCGTGGTGAGCACAGATTCCCCAGGCTCACGATGGGCCAAATACAGGTACATCTCAACGACTAAAACTATGTTCATCTGTACTGGTAGAAACAAAAGATGTCTCCCTATACCTTAACATGCGTTGATTGAAACCATGTTGCCAAGGTCACGGAAAGTCTGGATAAGGGAGCAATTAATTGGATACGGAGGTAACTGGAATATGAAGATTAACTACACTGTGACAGTTTCCTCATAATCATCATCATATAAAACCATACATTATTATAACATGACAGCGGAAATTAGCCTAAAACCATGGGAGGGGGCCATCTGCGAATGTCCAGATGCAGAGAAGAAAGAGAGAGAGAGAGAGAGAGAGAGAGAGAGAGAGAGAGAGAGAGAGAGAGAGAGAGAGAGAGAGAGAGAGAGAAGAGAGAGGAGAGAGAGAGAGAGATTTACTCTAAACCATATAGGAGGCACGGAGTTGAAGAAAAAAGACGTGGACAGACGGGGGCCAAGCCTTGGCCAGCCCCCCCCCCCCCCCCCCACACACACACACACTCTACCAGCCCACCCTGGCCCCTTCTTCATCCAATCGAGGTGAAGGTGAGGTGCTGATTCCAGGTTTACAAAGTGAAAACCATGCCCAGATTACGTGTTCTTCCCAGAGCCCACCATCTGGATTGGACGATTGACTCGTCCCCTTAGGTAGCGCTCGCGCCCAGACTACTGAGTCAGGCAGCGAGGTATGACATAAAGCAGAGCCAGGGGTGTCTCAGCCGCCGCCGCCGCCTCCGCTTGGGGACCACTGCACAGCCTCCAGAACACGGTAAACCATCGGCAACAAACCTCCTCGGACCAGACCGCTGGTGTTTGGAACGGGCCCTCGAATGTCGCTCCCATGTCCTATCAGGGCCTCGGGTCGGGGGGGGGGCGCCGCGTTGACCCCTTTCAGGCACATCCAGTACAGAGAGAGAAACAAGGGTCCCCCGGACGGGTCCCTGTCCGGGGACCCTTGTTTCTCTCTCTGTACTGGATGTGCTTGGAGTAGGGCCAGAGTTGGATGGAGCAGATCCACAGCCCTGTGTCATCATTCCCTCGGACATCGGCCCCCTTCGTGTGTGGGGGGGGGGGGGTTGTTGGCAGAGAGAGAGCTGGCAAGAGATGGATACAGATGGGGAAGACAGACAGAAGGCCTCCCAGTGCATGAGGCATGGCTGATACATATCTACAGATGTGTAGATGAATAGATCTAGCTGTGAATAGACTGATATCTATACGGGGGCTTCAGGGGGATATTGCTGACTGACTCACTATCTTTGTTGTACACAGGGAATGGGTTAGCCTAGCGATTGTTAGTGCTTTGAACTTGGTTCCATGGCAATCCTCACTGTACCGACAGCGATATATTGTTGTTTAACCTTCTGCTGACAAATGTACTTATTGTAAGTCGCTTTGGATAAAAGCATCTGCTAAATGCCCTAAATGGAAACTGGAAATGGAAATATATGAACGGCCTGGTCTGTGGATGCGAACAAACCATGCCTCAGCACTTCCCTGGGGTTAGTCGCGTGAAAACGACGAGCGGACGCAGACGCACGAGAAGGAAAAAAGGCGGGAACGGCACTGGGGTCGGGTGACCTGTCACCCGGCTTCAACGTATAAAGGCTGTGACGACCGGGGGAGACATTCGGACATGTCTGCGGTCAAGCGCAGACGGTGGCCGGACACACATGAGCCCTGGGAGGGGGCTCCGAGTAACAGAGAATGGGCTGACTATGCTACTCTACACCTTCTGCTGCTAATGATCACAATGGAGAGAGAGAGAGAGAGAGAGAGAGAGAGAGAGAGAGAGAGAG
The DNA here is from genome assembly GCA_900291075.1 of Melanogrammus aeglefinus. Taxonomy (NCBI): domain Eukaryota; kingdom Metazoa; phylum Chordata; class Actinopteri; order Gadiformes; family Gadidae; genus Melanogrammus; species Melanogrammus aeglefinus. The sequence continues at coordinate 70,231 of OLKM01000437.1, forward strand.
AGAGAGAGAGAGAGAGAGAGAGAGAGAGAGAGAGAGAGAGAGAGAGAGAGAGAGAGAGAGAGAGAGAGAGAGAGAGAGAGAGGAAAGAAGACAGAGAGAGAAATGAGGGAGGGAAGAGGGAATGATATACAAACATTTGGGGGAAATAAACAGACAAGGGAGAACGACGACAAAGAATGAGAGCCTTTAGGATATATAAAGACCACCACAGCCCCATTCCGCGCGCTAGAATGCATGAGTTATCACTTTACCTTGAAGGGGTCGGGGACGGCGGGCGGGGGGGGGGCACTAAACAGCAAAACAATGACTCCTCTAAAGTGCCGCCACCCTGACACAAATGGGTAATCTGCATAGCGCCGGAATATTCTTTGGTAACAACCAGATGACAAGAGCCATGCATCACTGTAAATTAGGCTATACAGGTCCATTAGTGTGTGTGTGTGTGTGTGTGTGTGTGTGTGTGTGTGTGTGTGTGTGTGTGTGTGTGTGTGTGTGTTGTGTGTGTGTGTGTGTGTGCGTGTGGTCGTGTGTGCGTGCGTGTGTGTGTGTGTGCGTGGTGCGGTGCGTGTGTGCGGTGCGTGCGTGTGTGTGTGTGTGTGCGTGTGTGTGTGTGTGTGTGAGATCAGTCCCTGGATGTAGGGCTCAGAGAGAGATGTTTAAAAGAGCATAATGGAGATGTTGTACAGAATGAGCCGCTATGTGGGTTGTTTTTATTTCCACTGTGTCTTAAGCCCTCCTCTCCCTCTGTCCACACCCCTCCCTGTCGGTGAGGATGGACGGGAGGATTTCCTGCCTCGCACCGGAGTGACCGGCTGACATGAAATCATTACTGCTCAATGGTAACTTCCTTTTATTCCGTTGCTATCTCTGCAGTGTGCACGTGTCCATCGCGGCGGTGAGAGGGGAGGCACGGGCCACGCCTGGGCCTCCTTAGACTATTTTCAGGCAAATATCATGGAATGGTCTCTTCTTTAAAGCTTTAGTGGGTTAGTGGGTAATGGGTTTGTATAAAAAGCAATAAGGGTAACTAATAGGATCGCTCCTTTCTCCTGCTCTCTTCCTCTCTCTCTCTCTGGGTAAGATGGCCTTAGAATTGTATTCATATGAGAATTATTTCCTGTTTTATTGAATCTCTGGGTCTGATGGAGAGCTTGCAGGGTACAGGCCCAGCAGCTGATTCCATATTAGCTCTGCTGTGAGTTAGATATTATGAAGGCAATTGACTTTCAATGCTTAGTTCCATGACCCAGCAATACACAAGCATGGTGAAACAGTCTTCACTATGCACGCACGCACGCATGCACACACGCACACACACACACACACACACACACACACACACACACACACACACACGCACGCATGCACGCACGCATGCACGCATGCACGCATGCACGCATTCACACATGCAGGTATGTACACACCCCTACAATATTATTTTGTTATTTTTCAACGTGGAGTTCAGCAACACTCAGAAAAGGTTTTTAAATGTAAAAATGTTACTTTGATTCATCAAAGTTGTTTTGACTCATAGATCACAACAAGCAGTTAAACATAGATTTCACAACCCTGGAAACAAGAAATATCTCTTCTTATTGTTTATTTAGGCCTTCAATGCTCGGACATGGCCTTTTGCGGTGTGGAATCACTGCATGATAATTATCGAGAAAACAATGAGTGTCAATGAGAGACAATGAGAAAGAGCAGGTAGGAATCAGAACGCATTGGAGAAGACAAATGGTTTAGCCACCCAGAGATCATCTCAAGACTACATTTCCCAGCTTTGGCATCAGCGCTATCAGACAAGGCACGCCTGCAACCCATGACAGTTCCTTATCTATCTCCCACTTGCTGGGGTTTGGCTCCCCTCCCACATTTGGTATGAGCGCGAGAGCCAAATGCCAGAGTTGTTTGTGGTTTTCTAAGCCATAATCCAGTCCCTTGCCTATAGTCTTTCAGTGCAAAGGAGGCACTTGGTCCCAAGTCTACTGTGCAAGTAGCACACGTACATGCACACACACATGCACGCACGCCCACACACACACACACACACACACACACACACACACACACACACACACACACACACACACACACACACACACACACACACACACACACACACACACACACACACACACACACACACACACACACACACACACACACAGATACACACACATATACTAACACCCACACACAAATGCACACTTAGTAACATGAATACATAAATACATATACAAATATACATAACATTAGCCTACATTCCATTTTGGACGCTTCCATTTTGGAAGCGACTTACATTGAACAATGAAGATATACCCAAAACAGAATAATTTAAGTGCATACAAAATTCTAATAATACGCAAAGCAACTGCTTTTAAATTCTACACACACACATACGCACAAATACGCATGGCCAAATGCACGCATACACACACTTACACACACACTTACACACACACTTACACACACACACACACACACACACACACACACACACACACACACACACACACACACACACACACACACACACACACACACACACACACACACACACACACACACACACACACACACACACACACACACACACATGCATGCTGACAGACCCTGTGCAGTGAGCACTCCCAGTCACAACGGGACACGCTGGGTTTTAATAAAGCAATCCACAAGGTACAATACACCTCCATGGAAACGGAAAGTAGCAGTAATAAATCTGTCTGAATAATCTCTGCATGCTGCAACAAAAACAACATTGGCTAATGCTCTAATGCCTTTCCATAAAGCCCAGCTCAGTTTGTGTTGGTCAATAAATAAATATGATATCTGTATCACCAGCCAATAGAGTATGCTCTCTTAATCAACCAGAAACAGCTCCGGTTCCACGATATGCAATCCATCCATCATGCATGTTTCAAGTGAAGCAGCAATGTGTTAGTGGTGGCCATCGACGTTCTGAGGCGAGACACGCCACAGTGTACCCTCAGGGCTTAGTCCTACGCCTGTAGTGCGCGTTGCTCTATAGCACGGGTTGATGCGTTACAAGGTGAACGGGACACAACGCCAGGCGACATTAGCGGTGACTTCACACACTGTGTGCAATATAACCACGGACGTGGCTCGGGAATCTCACCTTTTATGGCTCTCCTGTATTGCTATGCGGCTCACAGAGGGGCGCACGTGGAAAGCGGGGCACATGCCTCTCTGTGAGTCATTCACTGTGTGCTACGCTGCCTTGATATTGTCTGCGTTTGCAGACAATAATCTGTCGCGCATGAAATCAGATCCCCATCAAGATGATAGAGATAGAGCCTGAATTACAATGTTATCTTGAAATGGAAATATCCCCCCCACCCTATATTTGTCCATCTGTGAGGTTTGACACAATTTGTACTATAGATCAGGGCATTCTAATTTGGTGTGTCTCTCCATTGTCAATTAATTCCCTTAGCTTTTGGTTTGCCATAGCAGTGTATCATTTGAGATAGACGAGAGAGAAACCCATACCGACTGAGTTCTGTATGTGTACCTTCATGGAACAAAGATTGAGGGACAATCAGCAAGTGCCCCAGTTTCTATGAGATTCCATTGCTTTGCTACACTGGAGCCGCTGTACATCACTCACCAGCCCGTCATGATGAGATATAAGACCTGGCCCGTACGTGACTTTAGATCAACTCAAGGGATTCTCAGGGTTTTATTGGTGTTGACTATTCCCCAATACAAATAAACGTCAAAGAAAACCCTGCCTATGTTTATACATCCAATTCTCTCTTAAGATTATTACTCCCACGAAGATTAAAAAGTGAGAACAGATATGTGATCAAACTATCTTGCGCAACATCAATCAGCGTTTCCCCAAGTGGTCCGAGGCTTCCCCCCCCCCACCTCAAATTTGTGGAGACGTGTCCATGTCTGAGGTCACTGGCTGCCCCTCCCAGCCCTGAACGTCACCCTGTCTGTCTGGGAACTGCACGCACCACCCAAGCCCCTCTCCGTAGGGGTGGAGCTGGGGACAGGATGTCTAGGGAGGTGACCGCACAGGGATGGAGAGGAGGAAGTGTCATGTCTGACGATTGTACATGGCTGTGTGGTGTGGTTTTGTGTTGTGTGTGTCTGTGTGTGTTTGTGTGTGTGTGTGAGGTGTAGAGCAGAGTGTGGTTTGTGTGTATGTGGGTGTAAATGGGTGTTTAGTGTGGATTTGTGGTGGTGTGTGTGTGTGTGTGTGTTTGCGTGTGTGTGGTGGTGTGTGTGTGTGATGTTGAAAGTGGTGTGTGTTACAGAGTTTTGGTTTGTGGTCTAAATCTGTGTTCTAAAATGTGATGTTGATTTGTGGTGATATCTGTGTGTGTCTGTGTGTGTGTGTGTGTTTATGTGTGTGTTAGGTGTAGAATTTGTTGAGTGTGTGAGTGGTACATTTGTGGTGCAAAATGGGATGTAGAGTGGTGCATGTGTGCCGTATCAGTGTGGTGGTTTGCACAGTGTAGTGTTGTGTGTATGTGTGTCAGGTGTAGAGTGGTTTGTGTTTTGTGCGTATGTTTGTGAGGTGTAGAGTGGGGTGTGTGTTGTGTGTGTGTGTGCGTGTGTGTGTATCGATGCAGTGTGTGTGCAGGAAAACAAAAGATAGGAGGTATGAACAATCTGATAATTGATTCTTGCAAACAGGGATAGAGCTTTTTCGAGGTGTGATGTGCCCTCTGTCATACCCTCATGTGATTGCTCCAAATGCCATCGTCCCTTCAGCTCCATTCAAGCAGGCGGGGAACAGTACATAATGAGGCACTGACACTAGGGATAGTCGTTAGTGGAGGTGAGGCGTGATAAAGACCATTCAGCCAATATAAATTTATGGACGATTCCTGGGTGTCCCCCTCGGTGGTAATGACATGCCGTCCACCAACCAGCGAACATGTTTATCAGATAGGAAGAGTAGTTCAAGTGGCAAAGCATCGGCAGTATTGCAAATGATTCAAGCGGATAGAGGGCTATGTATAACATCTGTGCCATCCCTTTTCTTTTAAAGGATAGGGTAAACAATGCATTGAGACTTTTTGTTAATTGTGTGCAAGTGTAACCCTGAGAAAGACTCAAATCCAATTGAAAGGACTTCACTGTGATAAACAGGGACGGTATTTGTCAGGGACCTCACACAACTCATCAACAATGATTTATGGGAACCGATGCGATATGGATTGGGACTCTGTTAATATTGCGATTCTGTCTACATTGTGATATGATATTAATCATGTTTTGTGTAATTTTATTTTTTGTGCGGGATCGGATAGGTTTTACGTTTTTGGTTTGGATTCTACAGGCACATTATTTTCTTTCTATAGGCAATTAAAATAGCACATCCTCTTTTAGATCGTACCATAAATATGCTTCCACTTAGAAAACTGATGTTTAAAAGTATTTTTGAATCAGCAAGTTAAGAAAAAGGCTTACTGCATACTTGTTGCATACTGGTTGGGTAGGCCATTTGGATTAAACAGTCAGAGTAATCTGGCTTTTGAGGGTTTCCAATCCAAAACATCCCTCTCTTCAGGCTCCTCTCTGAAGCCACTCCCCCAAACACGTGACTAGCTCGCCAGCTATAGCGATAGGTCTGCCTACCCTGGTGGAAGACTTCGGTCAATGCAATGAGTGCACAGGCAGGCGGTGAACAGGTAGCTAGGGCTCTTATTTGGGCTAATTTGTATTGGATTTCTTTCTTTATTTTGTCAGGAGCATTTGATTTATTGACAAATATTCTTCTAAAATAAATTGTCTACCCCTTGATTAGATTTAATGTTCCTAATTGATCTTGCAATGTGCTAATAAACACTTTTGTGAGCAAACTGTTCTTTCAAAGTATCGATTTTACAACCTAACTTATACATGTCAGTTGCAGTAGACAGGACATGATTGAATTGTTTTAATTTTTTTTTCCATATTCATGTATATGTAGAACCTGAAAGCTCATTGGGAGTTGAGTTTTATATATCTGAATGCAGTTGGGTAGGAGAAGGGATAACAACCTACTTAGAACAGCATGTCGACCTTTAGAATTAACTTCTGGCCAGGAATCGGTGAACACACGGTCGCAGAAAGGTCAGTGGAAAATAATGACTTCTAATGTTATGGCTCACACATAGAGAAGCAGAATGACTGGGTCGGCCTCATTTCATCTCGTCCCCTAGTCTGTGACCTTTTCAATGCAGTGAGCCCGTGGTTACTATTGGAGTGATGCCGCTTGGGTCACGCACACACGCACGCACGCACGCACGCACGCACGCACGCACGCACGCACGCACGCACGCACGCACGCACGCACGCACGCACGCACGCACGCACGCACGAAACACACACACACACACACCACGACACGCACGCACGCACGCACATGCACGCACAGCACGCTAGCACTACACTCGCACGCACCCAGCACGCCGCGCGATCCACGCACGCCGCACGCACGCACGCACGCACGACACCGGCACTGCACAGCAACGCACGCACGCACGCACGCACGCACGCACAGCACGCACGCACGCACGCACGCACGCACGCACGCACGCCACGCACGCACGCACGCACGCACGCACGCACGCACGCACGCACGCACGCACGCACGTACGCACGCACGCACGCACGCGCACGCACGCACGCACAGCACGCACGCACGCACGCACGACACGCACGCACGCACGCACGCAACGCACACGCAACGCACGCACGCACGCACGCAACGCACGCCACGCACGCACGCACGCACGCAACGCAGCACGCACGCACGCACGCACACGCACGCACGCACGCACGCACGCACGCACGCACGCACGCACGCACGCACGCACGCACGCACGCACGCACGCACGCACGCACGCACGCACGCACGCACGCACGCACGCACGCACGCACGCACGCACGCACGCACGCACGCACGCACACAAACAACACTTTGATATCACAGTGGTGTAGCATTAAAACTCTCAACACTTTAGCCTCTCCGGGGAAATCCGACATGTGTGTTAATTTGACGGGAATGATGTACGACGACGGTGGTCACAATTCACACAAAGTATCCCCGAACAATAAATACATGTTGGTGGATTCATGGAGCAAGCTTACTTGGGTCGGCCAGGATGGAATCGGTCTTGGGGAGGAACTGGTCGCAGCGGATGCCCTGGTATCCTTCTCTACATCTGTTGGGGGGGAACAGAAGGAGGAGGGGAAAGAGGGTCAGTTTATGAGCTAGGTTGCTTACACATAACAGACAGACAAACAGAAAGACAGGATGATATCCCCCCAACCAGCTGGGTGAAGGTATACCCGTCCACCTCTGCACAAACAAACCAACATCTCAACGTCCACACTACTCCTGTGTTTTTCGTCACTGTCCGCTGGCCCCCTGCCAGGTGTCTCTCTCTCTCTTCCCCCAGGTCCGCCCTTCTAACCCTTAAAATGCCCTGGTGACCCTTTTGACACCTAGCTTACTTTATTTATTTCTGTATTGCCCATGAGAGGGGACCTGCACCTACCACTTGCTCAGGGGTTCAACACCACATATAGAGAGAGATAGTACACACAAACAAACACACACACACACACACACCACGCACGCACGCACGCACGCACGCACGCACGCACACACGCACACACAACACACACACAGCACACACAACAGCACACACACACACACACACACACACACACACACACACACACACACACACACACACACACACACACACACACACACACACACACACACACACACAGTGAAAATGCATCACACATCACAAGAGGGCTCAGCTGCTTGAAGACACACTAATGGAGAGATTGAGAGAGAGAGAGAGAGAGAGAGAGAGAGAGAGAGAGAGAGAGAGAGAGAGAGAGAGAGAGAGAGAGAGAGAGAGAGAGAGAGAGAGAGAGAGAGAGAGAGAGAGAGAGAGAGAGAGAGAGAGAGAGAGAGAGAGAGAGAGAGAGAGAGAGAGAGAGAGAGAGAGAGAGAGAGAGAGAGAGAGAGAGAGAGAGAGAGAGAGAGAGAGAGAGTAAACATGTTCTTCCAGAAAACAACATGAAACCGAAGAGTCAAAGGCTAACTGCAGTCTTACACAACCTTTCTATTTTTGACCACGTAGTGTTTCAGAACAACATATGTACGAGTACATGTGGTATCTGTTTAACGCTCTTCTTTGCAAATCACTAAACAAAGATTGCCTGCTTTGCCTTGCACAGTGTCATGATTGCCTGAATCAGGGTTATTTTTTGGATCCTAGCTTGGACTTCTCAAAGTGTAAATGGGGAATAGATTACAAGCCACAAACACACACATGCACACACAAACGCACACACACAGAACACAGAGCAGAGAATCTTGTTCAATATGGGAATATATGAGATGTTATAGATAAAAGCTATCCCCCACAAATCATCTGGTAATTTTTATCAACTCAGAAGATGTCTCAGAAGTGTGACATATATATGTTCCCATTCCTTATCATCACATGCCAGTAATTCAATGGAAAATGTCTGTGTTTACGTCTTGCGTGTGCAATATACATGTACACAGAATGTATCCAAGTCATACAGCCCATGAACACAAACCCATGAAGTCAGAACACTGGCCAGGCAAATTGACCATGGGGGCCATCAGAATGGAAAACAGGAACACGTCCATAACAGACTTAATCGTACTTAGATCATAGCCTACAAAGAAGAAAGCTTTATGGAAAATTCAGCTGAAGCCAAACAAAAATAAAACTAACTGACAGGCAAACCCTACAGTAATCTATGAATTGTCCAGATTTCCAGTCGTTTCAGTGTAGCTAGACTTGGTATGCTGTTGAAAGATCGTCAACATTCATCATCTTCAACAATCCAACAATGTATAGTAAAAATGGGATAGGGATAAAATAATTAAGCAATTTCCGACAGAATATTGGCAACACGAACAACATCTCCCCTACGCTGGCAGGACCGGCCATTTAGACCAATGTAACACACTGCAGCCACACAGGGACACTGTCTCAATGGGTTGTTAACAGAAAATATACCGCCAGCCATTGGTCAAAGTGTGACAGGTTGGTCCAACAGTGTTCACATTGTGAGCCCTTTTCCTCAACAACCATTGTATTTGAAAGTAAAACCACCTAAACACAGCCTTTACACCAATTAACTATGAAAAATGGTTGTGCTGTTAGCATTGGAACCAAGGCGTATGCATGAAGATGCAAGTCCTCACCGAACCTCTGAGTTCCTACCCCCTCTAAAATAGTACATGTTTGATTCGACAAAAATACATGATTAATTATCATAAATTCACTGTAAAATAAATACAATCAAAACCCGCTTGAAAAAAGTCAGTGTATGAAACAAACTGTCCCTAGTTTCCATGGAAACTAAGAACCGACTCGGTACACAAAAGAAAAATGGTGTGTGCAAAATAATAGATTTACATCGTTGAGCTTCCACTTGTGATAGCAATCATCTCAAAACTGTGTCAATAGTCAGAATGATGAGCCATTTGACGGATAAGGAGAACATCCTCTTCCGGCCTCTCTTTCTGTTAGCACCAATGCTTGTTTAACTGTTAAGTGACTTAGAACCATGGTATTCAGGGTATTGAGAAAAAATATGTTTTCCTATGTTAATATTTATGTGAAAATCGGAAGGACAGTACATTGTATTGCACAAAATGAATGACTCCCACACAGTCCCCCGATGCCACATGATACAGAGCCTCAAACAACCTGACTCATTGCTATTAAAAAAAAAAAGAAGATCAGACTTGTTAGATAACTGCTGGCTAAAACACAGTTGGGTGCTGAAATAATTAGCAAACCTGGGACAAGGTTGATTGCAAGCTTGTGTGAAGCCCAATGCATAAAAGGTAGGGCTCTGTGTCATTCTGAAGCTTAACATGTATTTATACATGCATGCATTGGGAGCATACTACATTAATTTAATACAATCAAGTTACCATTTCACCATTCCCTTTGTTTTCATTCTGGGGTGCATTCCATGTATTTAAGATTGTCTCGTGACCAAACCTGCTCTTGCTTGTAAACAAATTGCATCTACAACAAATATTGAAAATTACTTTTATTCTAATCATCGTCATGCCTTTCACTTAACATTCTCACTGGGCAAATATTTTCACAGGGATACATTAAATCCCTGAATGTGCCACCAAGATGAAGGCAATACATTACCACAAATATTTCTTATCAAACTGTTTTCAAATTGTCGTTCAGTAGGTAAAATAGCAAGCAATTGTCTCTGATGTATGTAGAGCTCTCCAGGGATTCATTCCAATCATCTTGTGGCCAAACATTCCAATCTCAAACCCCCAGCCAATTACTTGGCTTCACAATGTCTCATTGGCACAGGATACCCCCTGTCTAACGGCAGGCTGAATTAGATCTATTTTGTTTTGGTTGTGTCTCCCTCCTACTCTCAGTTAAGGAACCAATAATGAAAGATAACAGTTGCATCAAGGCAGCAGGGCTACTACTGATGGAACGCCTCTGCGTAATTGATCTTCTTTCATCATACATTTGTAATTACACTTAAAGCTTAAGTAATGAGTATATATTGAGTGCTTCAGTTACCGTGGTTGCTCATCAAATCACCTCATATGATACATGAAATCCTACTGCAATCCAATATGTCCGTTCAGGTTTAAGAGCTACTCTCTCGCTCTAAGGCAACTCTAATCACACATGCAGAAAACCAAAGCAATTGACTGCCTAAACTTCAAAGGACCCCTGAGCTTAGCTTGACGACTTTATTTCATTTTGCATTTGAATAAACTAAAATATGATAGAATTATAATGGCATCTTGGTAGTGTTAGCTTATGTAAGACAGTATATTGATGTGCTTGTCTCCCGCTCTGCCTCACTGTAATGTACTCAACGTTATAGTCAAAACTTTTTACTTCCTAACTTTTGGAGCACTTTACAGTAGCTGTAACAATTTTTCCTGAGATATTCAGGAAACAGATGTTCAGAATATCAATGTTCAAGGTTCTGTATCAACATGAGAGCAATGGAAATATTGTGTATTCTGCCTTGCAAAAGTATGAAAATGCTTTGTAAAAGTTTAAGCCCTGATTTCTCGTAACTCCTGTTTGCAACACCTTTAGCTTCAATAAGCAATATCTTCAAAAGTATTAGCTTGAGTACCGGAAGATGTCTACACTTCAATAACCTGTGCGAGAACTAAAATATTTTTCTTAAAATTGTCCAATGTGACCCTAATTTCTGCCTTTTAGCTGTCCCTCTCCTAGGCATGTTTTCATAAATTATTGCAGGAATCTCTCCATTTCAATCAGTTCCAGAATGATTGAAATGCCTCTGGGACGCTGTGTCGCAGCCTAGGCTGCTTCTGGAAGTGGGACGCCTTAAGGAAGGGGTGGGGGCATGTTGATGTACGTGTGTGAACGGAATACGTTTTGCATAGGTATATTTCACAGGGGAGAGAAAAGGAAAGAAGAATGAAAGAAGAAAAAAAAGCAGTTTTTATGTGTTTGTGTGAGGTGTGTGTGTGAGTGTGTATGTTTGCATTGCTTTTGCTTTATTTCCTTGTGTGTGTGTGTAGGGGGGGGGGGGGGGGGGGGGGATTTAGTTAATAATTCACAGCCTCTCCTGGCAGTTGCCCTCCAAACACGGAGCTCTTAAATGGTGAAAGTCACCTTGAGTTGCCTGCTCCTCTTCCTCCATCTCATCCCGCAAGTTATCTCTTATAGCAAAGCTCCAAAGCAGACAGCAAGACGGTCAGAGGACCAGGGATGGGGGCATGCGTGGGTGGGGAGGGGGGGGGGGGGGGGGGGGAGATATCTTTCTGGAGGCCAGAGGAAGACATCATGTGCCCGGATCGCAATGAGCAGGTGTAGAGAGCAGAAACTCAGCAGTCACGGGCGTGTTTTCTGTCAAGATCCTTCCTGCCTTCAAGTATATGTATATAACCTAATTGAGAGTGCAGTAGAAAGACGTCACAGGCCCTACATTCAGCCTCACTCAAGATTTAACCAGCGCCCACATGTGGGACAGTAAACAGGCTCAGGATCAGAATCATGCTGCGGAGCACTGAGGGGTTTCTTTCACCAGCTTCTTACTGAATTAGCATCTTAACTCTATTCTCAACTCTCTTCATTTCCCAGTAAACACATGAGTAACGTCAGCAGCAGATGCTATCGATGTATTGTCTGTAAATAGATCTGGATACGCCGTTAAAAATGCATTAAAGTAGAGATAACATTTGTAATTCTTCACCGTTATCTTGCTCAGCCCTTTCTCGTGGTGCCCGCATCTCATTCTGCATATTAGCACTTCACACGCCAGCTCACAGCGCTTATCTCTTGTGCTCACTGCTCTCCTCTAAGTCACTTTGATGGGGCTGGTTTGTTCTTAGTGCCGCCAAAGAGCTGCACAGGGTATCGTTTGTTTCATCTGAATGTTAAAAGGGGGGGGGAGTAGTTACTATGATCGATTTAAATTACCCATTATCTTTACTTGTGGCGAACAGTCACTGCCTGGTTGACTCCTCTGCCGCGGTCCTCTCTAAAAGATCAGTCCTGGGCCAGTGTTATCAGCTCTCATCAGGGTGGCTGGAGGAGGCTAATGTTTATTGTTCAAGCCCATCAAGCACATGTTAGTACGTTCTCTCACTTTCTTTTATTTTCTAAATGTGAAACTCAAGAACTCCTATAACGATCTTCTGTGTCAATGTTTACCCGCAATGTACCTATATACATATACTGTATATGTTTATATAAATATAATTATTTTTGTTATGCCTCAAACAGTGTATTTAAAAGCCCAGCAGTATATTCTTCATCATAGACAGAATATAGTTTGAAACTGTAAACCTTATAGGTCAATTTGACCTAAAGCAAAGTGTCCTTCAGATAAATACAAATATGAATAAACCAATGTGTCCTGTCTGGCCTTTCTCTTGCTTATTTAAAGTCCCTTTTGAATATTCAGATCTATGCTTAACGGTCACTGGCCTGCCCCTGATCTGGTTCTAGGGCGAGAAAGATTACAGGTGAAGATTACATTTCGCTTCATATACTCATATTTCTACTGCTTAACATGCTGAGCTGCTTAAATTCCCCTTAAATAATGCTTGAATAATATTCTAGTCAATTTGTGTTTCACGTTATGTTTACACCTTAAAGCTAAAAGTGCAGAATCCCTTCAATGTGTCAGTGGTAAAGAAGAGAATAAGTGTTAGAATCAAACACTTTTAATAAGGAGCTGTCTAGCAGTTAGATAGTTGCTTATTAGAGAGAAAATACGTTAAAAAGCTAAACAGTCAGTTAGAATTCAATTTCCATTTGAGTAGTGGAAGAACCCTGACGCTATAAATACTATCAGTCGCTTGGATGTTTGCAAGCCAACCACATAAACTTGTGTTTCAGAGGGAATCAAAAAGAATGATTATAAATATTCCTCTCCCTACCCTTGAGTGGTAACTGATAAGAGGGTTGGATCCCACAATTACATGTCCACTGACTGAAACTGAAAGCAGTTCCTTGAAAACTGTTTTGTTGTGTCCTTAGTACAAGGACATCGAAAATACGTTGATGTTTAGAAGGCACTCGCCTGAAATTAAAGTGAAAGACAGGAAAGATGGAAAGCGCCCAGTAAAGTGACTAAAACTGTAAACATGGCATTTCATTAGCATTGCTTTGCTTTTGAGTGCATTTACTATAAACAATATGAAATCTCAAAACAGCTTTTCTGGCCAAAAAATACCTGTCTCGACCAGACCGCTCATACTCATACATAAATACATGCATACAAACATACACACGTAACGCATAAATACATTCATACATACATATAGACACCCATACATACATACATACATACATACATACATACATACATACATACATACATACATACATACATACATACATACATACATACATACATACATACATACATACATACATACATACATACATACATACATACATACATACATACATACATACATACATACATACATGCGTACATACAGAGAGTGAGCTCAATCGATTAACCTTGTAACAAACAAAGTGCTATAATCAAATTTGGAGTTTAACCTTTTTAAACCTTTTTAAACTTTTCAAGTACCTTTTAGGATTAGGTTCTAAGCGGTTTAGAACTCCCTGTATAATACCTGTGTCTAATTGTTAGATACAGAGTTAGGGTTGTTATTATAGTGTATACATTTCAAATAATAAATACAATTGAATAAAACAACAGTATGACAATCGGCTGATTGGGTCACTCTCCTCCACAATAATAAGCCAGACATGTTTGATGGACAAACAGGACCATATAAAATTAAACAGCGGATCGGTACAACAAAAATTATGCAAAAATAACCAAAGCAACAAAAAAGGTATATTGGTAGTGATTTAATCTAGCCCCTCATACACACGCATTGCTGACTCTGTCCTTTACACTCCGTAATAAGTTGCCTTTCATGTGAATGTGTGTGAGTTTCTTTTCAAGTAGCGCATGTGATGGATATTTTTATCCACAGAAAGTGTCACAAGAGAGACTGCAAAATCAAGGAAAGAGTAGCAGGCTGCTCTCCAAATACACTACTCTACATACTGCATGGCGCAACATGCTTTCCATTTTAATCGTGGAAATGATCTCCCCTCATGTTGTACATTACAGCGAAGCATCCTACCATGAAAGTAATCTGTTCCTTCACGAGGTCGGAGAACCTTAATGAAGACAAATGCCTTGGTTGAAACCATGGTAAGGTGTACATTTTGTTAATGAAAATGTTAAAAACAGCACAAACTAAACAGTGGGCCTGAAGTGTTGCGTTCCATCTGTCATCAGGGACAATCCACTGAGGCTGCACTATTCTGTTTCCTCTTGAATGCCGTGTTGACAGCACAGATGAGCCGCAGCCCGTCTGATTTGGCATTGCAGCTATCAGCCCATCAGATGCATGTCCAGCCACTGGCACTGTGAGTAGCCTAATCTTAAACATTGATCACAGTACCGCCTCCTCGCTCCCGCCGAATGATGGACCTCCAAAGTGCCTGTAGACATCAAACAGAAGCCCAGTGGCTATTGGATAGTTTATACAATATGACTAAAATGACAGATGAATGCTACGCCATGTACCGCGGTGTAATCCCCTCACCATCGACGCTCATCACAGTGGGAGACAGGGGTGCTCATCTCCCCAGCCCATTCTTGGAGAACTCTGCATTTGTAATTAAATAATAATGATATTAACTGTTTTCAGACCAATGTATTCACTGGTTCTGTCAAGAACAGTCAATATGATTTTGTTTTAGTTTACGTATTCGTTCAGGGTAAAATATTGTTATTTTTATGATTTCGGTGCCCTGCTATCAATTAATCTAAATTTCCCTCAGACGAGCATTCCCTTGTCTGACAAGCTTCGTGATTGTTTTGCTTCGTAAATATAACTTTCTGTTAGTCGTTTTTATAACTTTGCAGTTTTCGGACAAGCCTTAGTGTCACTCTTCTTGTCCTCTGCCGCTGCTCTTAGTTTTTCTCCCAGAGAAAGATCTGGGGACATAAGAGACGTTGTCGGTTTGGTTCAATTAGTAATTACTGTCCATATTCGTTGTGTGGCTTGCTATTGTTATAGCTATATTGTTATTACCTAGTTAATAAGGAGCTTTTCCTAGTATTCTCACCATATTTGGCTCAAGAACAAGAAAACAGAAAAAAATCAATAAATCACCTTTGAGCATAAGCAGAGAACAGCCACAAATGTGGCTGTTCTCTGCATATTGTTGTATCTCCTCCCACGTCTTTGAACTGCACAAGGCCACGCATTATGCATTTTATCACAAGGCATAAAGAAAAACAGAAAAATATCTCCAACAAACACACAAAAGAAACCAAAAAAACAAAAAAAAAAGAGCAGGAGATGAAGTACTCTGAAACATGGTGTTGAGCCTTCACTACAGGAGCATCTATTGGAAGACAGAATAGAACAGTTACATTTCCAATGTGTCGAAGGGTCGCAAAGGGACTATGAGTTCACAAGCAGTTCTGTGTTATTTTTTTAAGGAAAGGTTTTTATTTTGTATAGCTTGTATTTCAAATCTGAGGAGGATGGAGAGATGGGAAAGGACTTAGAAAGAGTGAGGAAGACAGAAGATTGGAGGGGTGGGGGGTGTGAGGGAGATGGACAGACATAGGGAAAGGGAGAGAGACCGTTAGGGAAAGAAATACGGCAGAAGGGAAGAGAGATGGCACAAAGAGCGAGACAGAGTGAGGTTGGAGTGCGTATGTTTGTGAGGATGTTTTTTGTGACTCTCATTGTGCAGTTTAGTGCACCCTCTCAATTTGACAGGGCCATGTTTACAGTGAAGAGGGAAGCCACAGCCAGGCTGGGGAAGAAAGGGTTAGAGCCCGATAGAAAGGCAGGACGTGACACACATTCTTAATGCTGTGCCACGTGTGTACAGGTTTTTCTTGCATTTGCATAAGTGTGCCTTTAGCGTGCATGTGTGTGTATGTGCTGGTGTACATGCAAAGATCCATTTGTGTGTCTGGATGTGTGGAAATGGATCTGTTGATCATGATCTCTTAATGCCTTTGTGAGTGTGTGTGTGTGTGTGTGTGGTGTGTGTGTGTGTGTGTGTGTGTGTGTGTGTGTGTGTGTGTGTGTGTGTGTGTGTGTGTGTGTGTGTGTGTGTGTGTGTGTGTGTGTGTGTGTGTGTGTGTGTGTGTGTGATTGTGCACTGTGCATGCATTTATGTGATTGAATTTGTGGGAGTTGTGTGTATGACAGCAGTAGCAGTATTAATTAGGCAGGTGAGATGAGTGGGTTATGCTGCATCATTACAATGGCAATTACAGCTCAGTCTAATCAATGAGCAGACTATGTTTACTGAGAGAAAGAGACAGATAAAGAGAAAGTGTGTTTCTGTGTGTGTGAGAGAGAGAGAGAGAGAGAGAGAGACAGAGAGAGAGAGAGAGAGACAGAGAGAGAGAGACAGAGAGAGAGACAGAGAGAGAGACAGAGAGACGGAGAGGCGCAATAAACAGAATGAGCACTATAAGATGGAGAGAGAGAGAGAAGAGAGAGAGAGCTGAGAGAGAGAGAGAGAGAGAGAGAGAGAGAGAGAGAGAGAGAGAGAGAGAGAGAGAGAGAGAGAGAGAGAGAGAGAGAGAGAGAGAGAGAGACAGAGAGACAGAGAGACATAATAAACAGAATGAGCACTATAAAATGGAGGACCAGGGACAAAGTCACGTAGGTCTTACAGTCTGAAATAGAGAAGCACAAATTATTGCTAATCCTCCATTTATAGTCAGCCTCCGTGATTTCTCTTGTATCTCTGTCAAGGAATAGTGGGAGGCGATGCATCCTGAACAGAATTCACTGTACGCGACACATTGGCAAGAAGATTATCCATCTGTAGTGACACCTTAATAATGATTGAGGTCCTAAGAGGAGGGAAGAGACAGCTTGACAATTTGATGAACTGTCAAATCCTAATACAGTATTTTTACTGTATTTTTACCGTCTTTTCTGAATAAAAGCTAGTATAGCTCGTATAAGTATGAGAGTGTTACTTAGATTACATTTACATTTATATTTACATTTACATTACACTTAGATTAAACCTAAAAAGTATCTCATACTGCAAATAACATCAGAAGTAAGAAAGCCTGGTTTGCAATTAGTCACTCAACACTGCCTCTTATCTTTCCCAGTAGCAGACTAGCGATGCTTTGTATGTCCTGCCCTATTTGTTACGCTGCGCTGGACTGCAACATCCCTAATATTAATCGTATACGATTTATAAGCACGATTTATATACATGCTTAGCCATATAAATAATCTGGGTAAATAATGAGAAGTATTTAGAGTCAAACACAGAACATGAAGAAAGGATGATTAAGAGATGGCCTGGTTTCCTGGTGACTATTTTTCTGTTGACTAATTTGCCTGATCCTTGTCCAGGGCAGGTTTGTCCTCTGTTGACTGTTTCAGACGCTAAAACGTGTTGACATTTACACACACAGCTATGTACGCTTTGCATGGCTAGGCAGAGTTTTCTGTTAGTCAGCAACCTGCATATGTCACAAGTTATCCTTAGTAGGACAGAGATAGAAACGGCCCACAGAGCATCACTCCCCCTTCCATCGCAGAGTCTATCTTTTTACTCTCTTACTTTTCTTTGTGGTGGTTGAGTAAAGTTGCGTTATTTGGTTGAGATGACAGGAATCCATGTTACGCACTGAAGGGACACAACACTGAAAGTGTGCGTATGATATACATGGCCCATTATGTAGCTCCACTGCAAAATACATCACTGCTGTTCTGTTTTTCTGACTGTTCACGACTTTATACAACCTCATCCTTCTGAGCACCATTTCATGCACAATTCTCTCAAGCTATCCAATATCATTGTCTTCGGTGTATTGAATGACACATAAGCAGTATACACAACCCCTCTCCCCCAGGTGTCATCGTAGGACCACTAGCGGTGTCGCTCGTAACATGATGTATGGGTCTGGAAGCAGGACACAGGTTGTAGACTTATATTTGATAGTTTAGTCTACTGCCTGTGCCCTGGTACATAAATAGTGTGTATACTTGATGAACTGTGTTCGTCCGACCATAATACCTCCATGAGTAGGGTCTTTTCCACATATCAATTGACAGATTATATCACTATTACCTTTTTCATGTATCTGTGATACAAATTGCAACAAATGAATTTGAGCAATAAGAAAAACAAAATGCTGTACATTAAAAGCCAGTGCTATAACATGCTATATGCTTCACTTTGTGCTATAAAAGGAAACCTTCAGCCTTTAGCCTTGTAATGCACAGTGAGCAGCTGCCTTTGACTCTGTCTCCAAAGTCTACAGTCAGCCCTGCCACAATGAGTCTGTCAGAATCTCCACCTAAAAGGAGAGCTTGTGTGTGTGTGTGTGTGTGTGTGTGTGTGTGTGTGTGTGTGTGTGTGTGTGTGTGTGTGTGTGTGTGTGTGTGTGTGTGTGTGTGTGTGTGTGTGTGTGTGTGTGTGTGTGTGTGTGTGTGTGTGTGTGTGTGTGTGTGTGTGTGGTCTGTGTGATTGAGAGTGTTTGTTTGTGTGCGTTGTGTGTTTGAGAGTGGTTTGTGGGTGTGTTTCTGTGACAAAGACAGAGGGAGAGAGAGTGGGTGCATTGTAGAAATAATATGTGTTCACATGACAACAATTTACACGGATGATTCTTGCAAGTCTATGCCCCTTTAAAGAAATTAAAGACAGAAAACGTTCTTTATCAAAAAGAGATGCTCTTTGAACGAAACAATGAGGCTTTATTAGACCGCATGTCTGTGTGTGTGTGTATGTTAGTGTGCATGCGTGTGTGTGTGTGTGTGTGTGTGTGTGTGTGTGTGTGTGTGTGTGTGTGTGTGTGTGTGTGTGTGTGTGTGTGTGTGTGTGTGTGTGTGTGTGTGTGTGTGTGTGTGTGTGTGTGTGTGTGTGTGTGTGTGTGTGTGTGTGTGCATGCATACGTATGTCCCGTCGCGTGCGTGCGTGCGTGGGTTGGGGACGCATTACTTGTTCCATTGTCTGGGGCTCTGTGGGGTCTGTGCTGTTAAAAGCTATAAAGCAGCCCTGATCCTGTGTTAACAACTCTCATAAACAATAGCTGCCAGATGTGTGGCCCTGCCCACAGAGGACTGCTCCAGTCTGCCTGTGAGGAGAATCTCTAAGCAGCCCCCGTCGTGCTACAACTCAGGAGAGAGGAGCCATCTGCCATCCCACGCCTGGAACACGCCTCTATGTGCTTCCTGTGTGCAGCGTTGACTGCAGTGCCGACATATTAGCATGTCGCAGAGCTGGAGGTCGCTCGGATCCCAGTCATGACCGATTGTACGGATTAACCCGATGTACGTCCTCCTAGGGGGATTTTTTCCTCGTTTTGGCTCGCTGTTGTCGTGTCCAACACCCTCTGAATATCCCTCCTTGCTTGTGTGAAGTTCACAGCTGCGAGAGTGCACGGGCTTGGCTGTTCAGGCTTTTGAGGTGTGTGCGTGAATGCTGTGCCCTCCTTTCCCTCTGTGCCTCCTCGCTGCGTCGCCACACGCGCACACGTTGCCTCCCTGAATCTGAGGCATTTGCAGGCGTCTTCTTAGCTCATGAACAACACTGTTTAAAAATGTAAAGGAGTCTCTTAGGGGCCAGCCTCTGCTGAGCCAGGGTCGACATGCCGACCGGACCAAAAGGAGCTTCCGTTGAGATCAGATGTAATGAGACTAGAAGGAATTTATTTAAGGTTGCATTGGACAATGCTAAACAATGAACAGATTAACAGGTAACACCATAATGACGACAATAGGTCCCTCTTCTAAGATAGAGTATTGTAGAACACCAAGCTTCCTGCTTCCTGCCTTAGCTAAATGGACTAGATGCCTCACATGGGTGATATATAAAGGCTCGGCCTTCACCTACCTCCCACATGGCGAAATGTACAAAAATAAAGCTAACACGGCTACGATCAGTACGATGCACTTTAAACCTATTCTATCTGGTACATTCTTCAATACCATAATAATAACAATCATTCAGGTCCTCCATTGAGAAGTTGGCAGTCTGATTACTTCTGCTGATTCACCCGTGTGATGGCCATCTCTACTCACAAGGTGATGATACATGACAAACACAAGACAGACAGACTCCAAGCCCAGAGTATATCTTTACGATTGCTTGGGTTCTGGTGCGATTAGAGTCACGATGGCTACTTCCGCACAGGAAATCTTGTCCACTCTGGAAGAACATCTCTTACAGCCAGACTATCTGACGATCCATTACAGGTACTGTTGAATCTCCCTCACTCACTGATAATGTGACAGACAGACAGACGGACTGACAGACAGACTGATAGACTACTGTTGGTTTTCTCCAATGTCCCCTCATTCCCAGCCAGCTAATTGGATCACGTGCCAAACCTGCCCTTCTTAAGAGTTATCATCAACACATAAAATGTCACACGGTGACAATAACATTTTATCATGTGCCGACAATAACATTGTATCATGTCGCTATCATCGCCAGAGGCTTCAGATTTTTACCCATTTCCCGATTGCGTGTAATTCTCTTGAGACCAGGTGGTGGGCTGGAGGCCTTTAGCGGCGGGGCGCAGCTCAGATCCCCCCCTCAACGGCCATGTTGATCTCCACCAAAGAACACTAAAGCCGTACAAGCTCAGGCTGATGTTCCCTCATCCCTCTGGAGAACAAACAGCAAACAAAAAAAATCGAATCCAAAAAAAACAACTGTGTCTTGGTGGAACAGGCAGCACACAAAAACAAACAATGTACTCTGGACAACGACGCTTGGAAATGTACATAAATTATACACTTTCATCTTCATTCTTCATTCATCTATTGTTCCACAGCCCCACATGTATCACGTAGACCACTACAAACCCCTCACAGAAGGTTATAACAACCGTCCCGATGGGTCTCAGGAACTCAGGAAGATTGGTGTAAGAATAGACTGCAGCTCCATCAGCAGGACACGGCTTGGCTGTGTATCATGAAAACAGCAGCAGAGAGAAGGAATGCCAATGAGGACAGAGAGAGAGCGCGCTTACCAAAAAGGGCAAGATAGATAGCGAGAGATAAATAAAGTGAGAGCTTCAGTGAGAGAGAGAGAGAGAGAGAGAGAGAGAGAGAGAGAGAGAGAGAGAAGAGAGAGAGAGAGAGAGAGAGAGAGAGAGAGAGAGAGAGAGAGAGAGAGAGAGAGAGAGAGAGAGAGAGAGAGAGAGAGAGAGAGAGAGAAGAGAGAGAGAGAGAGAGAGAGAGAGAGAGAGAGAGAGAGAGAGAGAGAGAGAGAGAGAGAGAGAGAGAGAGAGAGAAACAGTGGTTACAACTGTCATTACCAAGCCCATTCGCATCTAAAAGATTGCACGTGGAGACAATGTGTTCACGTGTATTCCCGGGGGGATCTAGAGACGCATTCAGGCAGTTTGTGTGTGTGTGTTACTGTGTAGGTGTTTAGGTGCAACTAGCAACCCAGCAGCATGCCCACACACACACACAAACACACACACACACACACACACACACACACACACACACACACACACACACACACACACACACACACACACACACACACAACACACACACACACACACACACACACACAACACACAAATTCACAGCAACTGAAATAACATAAATCTCATAAAGCCTGGTCCTCTAATGGAAGGGAGGACACGTTGATACATAGGCTCTTGTGTCCGTTCCGACGGCATAGCATTAAAAGGCAATTGCTTAATGACTAGCCTTTAAAATTCTCCACCCTAAACTTCGGCAGTATGGCTTGCTTCAATTCATCAACATTACAGACCCCAAAAAAAAGACCAAACACTCTGCTGATTTGCTCTCAACCCAGCGGAAATCTCATCTTTGGCGCCTCATCAAGTCAACCGTAACCTCTGCTTTTTGTACTTTTGTTTTTTTCTGCAAGGCTTACGATTAAGGTTGTTTATGAAAATACTCACAGGCATTTATGAGCCTATAAAAAGCTTGTCATGGCCAATTGAGAGCAGCAGACACACACACACACACACACACACACACACACACACACACACACACACACACACACACACGCACACACACACACACACACACACACACACACACACACACACACACACCACACACACACACACCACACACACACACACACACACACACACACACACACACACACACACACACACATGCCCGGATGGGCCTATATTGTGGTAAAGCAGACTGGGATTGAGTGCCAGGATATACACATGGGGCTGGGGAAGCTGTTTCTGATGCACAATCCCAAAACAACGACTGCTCAGTAATTGCACTAAAAATGCATATAAACTTCTTAGACTATTTTCGAAGTAAACAATTGGTTCAGAAAGGCATGTGTATCTGTGTGTGTCTGTGAGCGATGAGAAGAGAGAAAAACAATTGGGTAATGCTTTCTACTAAGGTCCTTGTATTAAGCCTTTGTAAATATGTAATAAGACACTTATTATATGCTTTTTAACATGAATTGGTGTTAATAAGACTATCGATAAGTGTTAATAATAACATAATAAACATGTTTATTGTAAAATTATAAGACCTTTATGAGCACTTATAAGAAACGTGTTAACTTTTAATTGATTGCTTGATAATATTAATAATTGTCTTATGCGTTTATTATAGTTGTTAATAAAAGCATTAAAAACCAATTTCTTGAGTCTTACTAAGGTTAATAAATTCTTTACTAAATTGCTAATAATGCATTTTGCAGGTACAGGATCTAAAGGGGAACAATGCTTATTAAGGTGAAGAGTCTGCACATGTTGAGCGAGTGTGATCTGCTTTGTGCCTCATAATATATCCTTTAAAGGCTTTTATAAGTAAATGTTTATGCAAGTGGACGATGGCTTGACGCATATGCTTGATGAAGTGTTTGACGAACGTTTGGAGAACATGTCGGAATCGTCAGCACGAACACCCCAAACCAACAACTGACAGACAAAAGACAGGAACAAGCACAGAAAACATGGATAAAAGAAAGAGGTCCGAATTGGAGGGTGACCCTGGTAAGTTTAAGAATGTAGCCTGATGCTATAGTGACGGTAGCTGGTTCTAGCTAGCTAGCTAGCAAAAAAAATTCGGCTGACATTGCTTTCTTTAAGATAACGTTTAGCTTATGCTATCATATAAAACTAGGTAACCAAACGTATCTAATTCTAACAGTTATGAATCCATGAATCCATGTCTAAACGGCTTAATGCTAATTGTAACCTGTCTGCTAACTGTCTGTTGTGGTCAATGTTCTTTGTGTTTCTTTATACAGTAACAAGAAAGACCAGCCAGAAGAATTCTCAACCATCTCCTGAGGCTATTGACAAAAACTAGCCGGACTCGGATTCGTATAGTCAGTTTTTTTCAAATGTTGATGTTGAAGAATACGTTCTGAAGTTTTTAAAATTAAAAGAATACATATTTTTCTAAATAACTGTTTTAAAGTGTGTTTTGGTGCTTCACCGCCATAACATTGTATTAGCAGTATATATATTTTTGATTACCTATTATCAACTTGATACATATAGTGTGTGTGTGTGTGTGTGTGTGTGTGTGTGTGTGTGTGTGTCTGCTGCTCTCAATTGGCCATGACAAGCTTTTTATAGGCTCATAAATGCCTGTGAGTATTTTCATAAACAACCTTAATCGTAAGCCTTGCAGAAAAAAACAAAAGTACAAAAAGCAGAGGTTACGGTTGACTTGATGAGGCGCCAAAGATGAGATTTCCGCTGGGTTGAGAGCAAATCAGCAGAGTGTTTGGTCTTTTTTTTGGGGTCTGTAATGTTGATGAATTGAAGCAAGCCATACTGCCGAAGTGATTTGACCTTTTATCAACCTTGATAACATATAGTACTCATTAACTGTTATTAAGTGTATGTATATTAAAAGACTTAACCTTATTAAGCATTGTACCCGCTTTAGATCCCGTACCTGCAAAGTGCATCATTAGCGGTTTAATAAAGGATTTATTAACCTTGGTAAGCATAAAAAATGCATAAATAAATAGTTAACAAGTTTCTTATAAGTGCTTATAAAAGTCTTATAGTCTCACAATAAACGTGTATAATTTCATTATTAACACTTATTGATAGCCTTATTAGACCAAATTATTGTTAATAATTATATAATAAGGTCTTATGACATATTAGCTAAGGCTTATTACAAGGACCTTAA
>OLKM01000437.1:99972-127054 GCA_900291075.1 Melanogrammus aeglefinus
TTTGTATAGTTTTATGCATGTGTGTTTGTGTGTGAGTGTATGTGTGTTGTATAAGATGACGTACAATAGATGTCCAGATACAGTCACCGATAATAGCAAAGTAGAGCTGAGTATTATAGATCTGAATGTTGACAACATGAAGCCAGCTGTTTGAAGCTTTGCCACTAATGTGGCTAAGGAAGGGTGGCAATGAGGCTTGAATAAACACACACACACGCACGCACGCACGCACGCACGCACGCGCACGCACGCACGCACGCACGCACGCACGCACGCACGCACTGTCTAAACATGTCGGTCCAGGCAGCCCAGAGGAGAGGTGGTGGAGGGCGTATACTGCCGATACCCACCAGCTAGCACCGGAGAGCGTCCATTGCGTAACACTAATCAGCGCAATGGTGAACACCTGCGGCGGAGGAAGAGGAAGGCCAGGTACCATTAAAAGGCTGTGCTATATTTTCTTAGGCAGAGGAGCTGGAAGGACGTTGCGACCACGGAACCTTCAGAACCCGATTTCGACAGGACGACAACTGGATTTAACGGACACCTCGGCCCAGCACTCACGAGGGAGCACGCATGCCTGGACGATGTTTGCGACGCTGAACGCGATGCCGGAAGAGATCGCCAGACGGGAACGATCTACCGCAACCAGGGGTAGATCGTCTCGTTTTCCGTTTGACAATTGAATAAATGCCTCATTTGGCTTAGACCGGACCCTGATGTGTGGTGATTCCAGAGTGACAGAGTCACAGACATTCCTGGGGCCGGGTCGCACACAACACACACACACACACACACACACACACACACACACACACACACACACACACACACACACACACACACACACACACACACACACACACACACACACACACACACACACACACACACACACACACACACACACACAACACACACACATACAAGTCAATACTCACACACACATCACCACACACGACACACACACACACACACACACACACACACACACACACACACACAGTCACACACACACACACACACACACAACACACAGAAATGTCAGCAGTGGCTATTTTATGGCCCTCAGCACTAAGATGTGACAGTCTCAAAGCAGTGAGGTGAATCACTTCAAAAGAATAGCTGAGCAACGATTGAATGTGACGTGACGTGTTAGTCTTCCGCAATCTGATCGCATTTCTCGAGCCGTATTACACAGTACCGTGTCGCCAAACAAGGACTTTGCGGCTGAAGAAAATGTACAGCGTAGCAGCAGCCTCCCTCCGTGAGATCCTGTCCTTAGCGGCTATATATATATATATATATATATATATATATATACAGTATATATATTTATATACATTCTAAAATATTATTTTTACTCACTACAACACTCATTCTGTAGTGTCGCCAGAGTCACCTTCACCTGGTTTCCATGGTAACCACCCCACCAGTCTCCCTGTGTGTGTGTGGTGCATGTGTGAGCATGCATGTGCATTCGTGTGTGTTTGTGTGTGTATGTGTATGTATGTGTGACTGTGTGTGTATGTATGTGTGAGTGTGTGCATGTGTGTGTGTTTGTGTGTGTATGTGTGTGTGTGTGTGTGTTGTGTGTGTGTGTGTGTGTGTCTGTGTGTGTGTGTATGTATGTGTGAGTGGATGTGTATGTATGTGCAGGTGTGTGTGTGTGTGTATGTGTGAGTGTTCGATGTGCATGAATAGGTGAGTGTGCGTGTGTGTATGTGTGGGTATGTGTGTGTGTGTGTGTATGTGCAAGTGTGTACGTGTGGTGTGTGTATGTGTGAGTGTGCGATGTGTATGAATAGGTGAGTGTGTGTGTGTGTGTGTGTGTGTGTGTGTGTGTGTGTGTGTGTGTGTGTGTGTGTGTGTGTGTGTGTGTGTGTGTGTGTGTGGCGTATTGGCAACGTGTCTGCTGATTGCTTGTCTTAACACATTGTTCTGTCTCCTTGTCTTATCAGGGACCTTGTCTCCTCCACCGGGGTTGGGGGTGAGCTGTGGGGAGGGCTGTGGTGGGGGAGGAGCAGGGGAGTGGGAGTCCCTGGTGCGTATCTCCCGCTCGGATCAACACCACACCGGTTTGAAACAAGGCCTCCGCAAGCCATGGGGTCGTCCAGATGGAGGATGTGTCAAGGGCACTGTGCACGATGGATAGCTCGTTGCTATCTCCTAGCCTTATGCCTGGCTCATCTACTCCATGAGGATTCTGCATGTCATTTTTACGCCTCTCTCCTGCCCAGTGCTTAATTTGTACAGTGGACGGTCCCGGAACGCAGAGGGGGGGGCGGTGGATCCGGAGACTTAGTACGGGGGTTAGAGGTAATTGAACAAAAGAAAAACACACTGCCTGCTAGGGTTGTCGTGAGTGCTGACTGATTGAGGACACACTTATCCTAGTCCCTTATATAGTTAACCAAAATACTTTGCAGGGATTGCTCTTTAAATTAAATTGAGATTATAACTGATGCATATGCATGCTATTTTAAACACGGCAGCTTTTGCCAGAGACGTGACGTGTTAGTCTTCCGCAATCTGATCGCATTTCTCGAGCCGGATTACACAGTGCCATGTCGCCAAACTAGGACTGTGCGCCTGAAGAAAATGTAGAGCGAAGCAGCAGCCTCCCTCCGTGAGATCCTGTCCTTAGCGGCGAAAGTTGCCATCACCACCGATGCTTGGAAAGCGTTGATTAGGGAGTCATGCATGACAGTGACTTTTTTACTGACTGGGTTGTGCAGAGTGCGATCCTCCCAGACCCGCTCAATACCAAAGAGGCACACTGCGGGAAACATTTTAGTTTCCAAATATTTATTTCAAAATGAAAATATCTGTTTTAAAGTTAAATTCAATGTTTTTTATATCTTAAACAAATTCCGTTGCAGAGAGGAGGCATCCATGATCAATATCCTATTGTAAATTTACGTGAAATATTGTAGACGCTCACAATCCTGCTCTGTGATATTTATAATTTCTATTAACTTGTGCGTGGTATCCGTATTTTCCTCTGTGCTTGCTACTCAGATGCGGCGAATTTCAAAAGTGTCGGCCGTGGTTTGTTGGCCCAACTTTTCAGTGAGTCAACAGATCGCCGACTCTTTCAAATGACGTTAAATCTTAATAAACATGAAATTCTATGAATTTGTTCCGTAAATTAATCTATGCATATTATTATTTCATTTTAAACATGTTTTTATTTTTTTTATGAGTGGTACCGGATCTGCCTAAATAAGTACCGGGACACAGGGAGGCCAAAATTAAGAGGTGCCGGATCTTGTTCCGGCAGGATCCGGCTCAAATTAGCCACTGCTCCTGCCTCATAGTAAGAAGGATGCCAAAAACAAGAGTTTTGCTTCATGGAATGCACAGGTGCAAGCAACAAAGCCATTGTACAGCCGCTGAAAGACAACAGCCTTCTCACGTCCACATGTTTGCGCACTCCAATGGGGAAAAACAAAGCAAATTAAGGTGAAACTACTCCACTCTGTTCTCCTGTGTTTTGTTTTTGATGTAGATGGCAGTACGGCATTGCTTTGAACAATGACACACGGTGGGTATTTCAATCACCACAAACCGCACCGAATAGTGTGTGTAAGACGGAGAGGCAGACTCTTTTAATGTGACGTCGTGCTGGAATAGTGTGGGGGAATTAAAACGGGCTTTCAGCTGAAATGAAGCCACAGAGAGGCCAGGCTGCCATGAATTATTCAATCGTTGCTCAGCTATTCTTTTGAAGTGATTCACCTCACTGCTTTGAGACTGTCACATCTTAGTGCTGAGGGCCACAAAATAGCCATTACTGACATTTCTCTGATTTGGATTGTGGATTGAATGAACCTTTCACCAGGGAACCACATAGCTGATAAAAATAAATGTATGGAAATAGATTGAAATTGGAGAATATCAAAAGAGAAGAAAAATTAAATAAAAGATATATATATATATATATTATATATACTGTATATATGTATGTATAATATATACTGTATATATATATATATATATAATATTATATTATATATAATATATTTAAGCAATATATCACCGACAGGCCGTGGTTATAATGAGCATATTACCACGGACTGGGAGTTGAATATATTGCTTTTATAAAACGTGTTACCATAACGCAATATGAAAGATGGAATACGCAATCAATCCACAGGTACCAAAAAAAAAAAAAATCAGAAATTAGCTCTACCTAACTGATAAAATAGCCCCATTATGGAAAAAAAGTCCCTCCTTTCCCGGGACGTTTAGCTCTGCATGTCTCTTTCTCTCGCTTATTCTTCAGGAGCAGGTCACTCCTTCAGTCCCCTCTACCATCTGTTAACCCTATCCGGAGGTGAAAGTTAACCTTAAACATGTCAATTCAACGAATTTAGTCAATTTATTAACCTTGTCAAACACTTCGGCTACTTTTGCTACCTAGCCTCCTACTGTAACAGTTGGTTGTTGCCATGGAGACATTGTTGCTTGCGGAATGATATGCTGCGATAAGGCTTTTTAGAATAGTAACCGTGGTATGCTCAATATACCACGGTTAACAGCCAATCAGATCGCCGGATTTCACCTTTCCGTTTTATAAATATATATATATACAGTATATATTATATGTATATATATGTATGGTTTTTTTTGCACTTTTATTTTCAAACGTAGGTAAATCATACAACGGAAAGAAAACAAGCTGGGATTAAAGTTAACAACAAACAAAAAGGTTCAAGATTCAACTCCCACACGGGCTAAATCACTCAGAAGCGGCAAGCCACTCAGAAGCCATCATATCTATACAGAGAAATGTTCAAGGAGGGTTACTCAGGGCATTATGCTGTCATTATGCTTATGCTGTCGTCTATCAGGATTCAGACTGGGTTTCAAATAAAGAATATCCAGGCCCTTGATTCAGGGAAACACAAATAATCCTATCGGCGGACTGGGTGGGGATTCCTGCGTATTCAGAAGCTCATCAACTTTTGTAGGTGCATGGATGAATTCAAAGCACACAAAGGCAGAGCCTTGTGTTGCTAAACTCAACAGGTTGTAATGATTGTCCCTATCCTACCATATCCTACCCTATCCCACCCTGCACTTCTCCACCTATCAGGTCCTGGCGGACCATCCTGTCCTACCCTACTCCGACCGACTCAACCCTGTCGCACCCTACCCTACTCTATGCTACCCTATCTCCTACATGTTATCCACCCCATGCAAAAACATTGACATAATATCCTCATTATGCCATTAACATATTCTGTCTCCATTCAGCACAACATTAAGCACAAACGATTGTGCTTCGGGAACGAGTCCAGATCAGTAACATAGAGCGTGAAGTGTTTGCCAATGGCTCCATCTCTTATCCTGCCATACAGCTGGGGAACATTAAAGGACCTCATTGTTTGTGCCCTGGGAGGCTTAACAAGCCTGGCCAATGGGATGCTGCTTTAGGAGCTATAGGGCACAAGAATCATGCTACCGCCGTGCAGATTATGGAAATGGAGCGGGAACGTGTGCTACTGATAGTCTGTGCTGGTGTTATGCCATAACCGAGAGAGAGAGAGAGAGAGAGAGAGAGAGCGGGAACGTGTGCTACTGATAGTCTGTGCTGGTGTTATGCCATAACCGAGAGAGAGAGAGAGAGAGAGAGAGAGAGAGAGAGAGAGAGAGAGAGAGAGAGAGAGAGAGAGAGAGAGAGAGAGAGAGAGAGAGAGAGAGAGAGAGAGAGCGCTTTACTCTAACCATATATAGAGTATGGTCTCACACTTATATATAAGTGTGAGAGAGAAAGGGGGGCAGAGAGAGGTGTAGTTTCCATGAAAGGGAAAGACAGAAAAAGCCTGGGTCTCATTGATTGACCACTTCTTTCCTCTCTTCTTCTGCCGGTCTGATTGTTTCCTTTAATGTGAATGAGATGCCACGAAAGAAAGAGCCAACATAACATAATGTACCCTCCACCTGCATATGTTTGTTAGGATATTTCCCCAAAACCCCTAATGTACACATCAAGTTCTTCTTTTGATGGACTTGACACATTATTCCTGTGAAGGGAGAATAATTTTAGAGATAAGGACTAGGCGCACAGGGGCCTGAGAGGGTCATTTTGGGGCTGGCTATAAGAGGGAGCATTCTTCTGTAATCTGGGGCCTTGTTCCATCATAATGTCTTCCCCCTCTGAAGTTGAAATGCGCTATGAGTCACTTTTAGATGAGTGTTTGATGCCAGGGGCCATCGTGTTCCGAGAGAAAATCACATAAAGAGGGTTTGGTTTAGGCCTTTATAGTTTCAGAAGAGTTTGTTTTGAAGTATTGAAATAACTTAGAGATATTCTTTCATTGCGCGAACTGCCTGAGATATTTTTCATTATTTCTAAAAGTGGGTTACGTCTCTATATCTGTGTTCCCCTCATATAAAAATACCTATACGTTTGTGTATTGGCCTTCTCCATACGGGACTCCGTTCATCCTGTTTAAGCAGACCTGCAATGATTGTCAAATGCTGCTCTAAGTGAAATCATGCATCATGTTGTCATGGAAAACAATTGAATTGGTGAAATATAGATCAGCGACAATCACACACACACACACACACACACACACACACACACACACACACACACACACACACACACACACACACACACACACACACACACACACACACACACACACACACACACACACACACACACACACACACACACACACACACACACACACACACACACACACACACACACACACACACACACACACACACACACACACACACACACACAGAGATGCATGCAGACACATGCGCAAAGGAGTTTTGGCTTATTGGTATAACAAACTACCCAATACCCGTTTGTAATGTATCTGTAAAATTTTGAACTTGCCAAATATTAAAAAGAGGATTAAGCATGAGGAGTCCATGAAAGGCTAATGAGGAGATGATTTGATGCTTTTGCTCATTACCAAGACAGGGACAACGAACAGGGCTTGACATATCAGGCTAGGATGGCATGAAAGTGGATTAGTCTTGTATGCTGCCATTATTCTGGGCACTAAGTCCTCTTTAATGCCGGGGCAACACACTGGCTTAACACTGTGCTTGTGTGTGGCACGTTTTCTGTGTTTTTATTGTGCGGTGTGTTTGTGTGTGTGTCTATTTGAGCATGTGTTTGTCCAATCTTTTCTCGGATTCAGACTTGTCCTGGTGCAGCATAAGTGTGAGTGTGTGTGTGTGTGTGTGTCTGGTGTGTGTGTGTGTGGTGTGTGGTGTGTGTGTGTGTGTGTGTGTGTGTGTGTGTGTGTGTGTGTGTGTGTGGTTGTGTGTTTTAAAACTAAGCGACTCATGTTCAATTCTAGTGAACAACAATGAGCGAGAAAGGCTGGAACTCCAACCTCACAATCAATGTTACACTTCACGATTCAAGTATGTTCCCCTGTCTAAATCTATACAAACGTCTTCGGGGAGCGGGAGGCGGGACAGAGTGAGACAGCGAGAGAGATAAAAAAGATTGAGAGAAGGGAACTAAAAGAAAAATATGCACCCAAAATCGTAAATATGTCAACAAAGTGATCATCAAAGAGTGATCAGTGTCGCAAAAGATTATTCTGTATCCAACTAATCATCATTCCTGCTATAGCTTCTCTCCCAGTGGCAACTTTGGCAACTTCTGAATTACAAAAGGCTATAGTTCAATCAAGCTAATGACATCAACAACGACTGTGATTGCCTTAGTTGAATTCATATTTTAGTCAGAGAGATATTACTATGCATGTTTGTATACAACTGAGTTTGCTCAGAGCTGTCATCCATTCCGCTGTGTTTTTCTATATAATGAAGCAGCTTCTCTCTTAGTGTTCAGCTATGAATTATTAAAAGACGCCCTGAACTCCTAGAATCCAACCTGCTAACTTAACCACTTCGCTTTAGATTTTGTGTTAATAAGTGCCCAACTTGCGCCATAAAATAAAATGATAGACGAGCAGCAAATTTGAATTTACGGCATGGATTTATGTCCCAGTATGTCCCTGGCTGTGAGATGGCAACCCACATGAAACATGAAAGTCACACTAAGAACACCTAATCTAGCCAATTTCAGCAATAAAAAACACGACCTTTGATCTTAAACCTGTCAAAATTGCTGTCCCTCGACTCCCTGAGTCAATCTGTCACAGATTGGTTTGAGTTTATTACCCCTGACAGTCAATATTTACTACATATTGTGCGGCGCGTTATTGTGTATCTTCCCGCCACATGGCCCTGTATCCTCCTGCAGGAGCAGAGTTGAGATTGACCGACAGGTTGCAGTTCTTGTTGAGGCCTAAATAAATAACCATTGTACATACACATGCGTGGCTACGTCTTTGTGTGCTTGTGTATTTTCCCTTTACCATGTTTTGCCGCAAGATATTTCCGTTTGGCCGAGCTCACACACAAATCAGGTGATATATTGCACGTAGAAACAGGCATTTAAAAAGAGGGCACGGTTGAACTGAGAACAGCCTTGTGCTGTTTTTAATAAAGCCATACATGAACAAAGCTGCAGCCAACCAGACCGTCTCACCTGGTCTCCACCCAATAGATAACCACCCCAGAGATTGCCGGCGTGTGCAGGCGAAGGCTCAAGGTCTCTCTAGGTCATCCTCGAGACACCTTTGCTTCCTCATTTGTCAGTTTCTCGCCAGTTGCACGCCTGTTATGTGACAGGCGCTCAGCTGTGACCTCTGCCAATGCGACGCGCTCTCGATGGGGTCAAATAAATCAAATGGAGTTTGATTCATGGATGCGCTGCTCACCAATGGCCGTTGCAGCGCAGGTCTCAGGGTCAAGTCATTCAGACGTCTGCGGAGCTTGACCTTATCACAGAGACCCCCGCTTAGCCCTGTGTGTCACACCGGACCGCCCAGCGCGGCTCGGACCACAAGACACTCATTCTAAGGTCCATAAGAGTTCCAAAAACAAATGATAAGACAACCAACCGAACAGACAGACCGAAGGTGAGAGGATAGAGTGAACAGAAGATACGCAAACAGAAAAAGAATGCAATCCATAATGGAGGAATTAGATAGGCAGTATGCGGTTGAACTGAGTGTTCAAATCCAATAGATTGAGCTACTAAAAGACAGCTGAGGATGATTGATGAATATAGTCGACAGCAATATGCGATCTGTAAACTTGAATATCTAAAATGAATATATTTAAGCATCTGCCATAATGAATGTGTTGTGCATGGTACCTGGAATCTCAATGCAAGTGCAAAGGAAACCCCCTTGATGGAGTGGAGTCCCTCTCCGGTCTTTGTACAGGCTCACTGTGGTCCTCACAGCCCCTAGAGCTGACCATGCACTGCCTGTCTTTAAAGGCCATGGCAGTTAGTCAGTGGTCAACTGGTGTATATTAAAATTATGGTAGGCAATTAAGGTTAGAAGCACTTTTCTGGTCATATTTGTTGACATTTTCTTACATTCAAACAGTAATCAATGATGCTCTGAGAAATTTGTGGTTGTGGTGAACTGTAGTCATCTGTCTACCCACATGGCTACTGTATCCCAAGACATCATAAAGTCTAGCAGACTTTTATTATTGTTAAAGGTACCGCGATAGTCCCGGGTTTCGTGGAGCGACTTTGGCAGGAGGTCTGAAGGGAGGGGTTGGATTGTTTCTGTTGGATGATTTCAAACTCAAACCAACTGAATATGGTAAAACCGGTGCGCTGTCCACCTTAACAACGCACCCTGCCGGCTCCTGAGCTGAGTGATGGAACATCACCTTGGATGGTCAGCAGAGCATCCCAACCCTCGCATCTGAGACCAGGAGAAGGTCAGAGGATCTGAGGTGCTTCAGTGCTAAAGCATTGTGTTGCGTCTATTGACCCCGCATGAGCAAGGGCACTGCCTTGAGTTAAACTGCTTGTATCCGTATATACCATGCAAATATCCATCGGGAACGCATGATCAATCAACAGTGCACAGTGTATAACCTATACAAAGGACATGTATATGAACCTATGGTGAATGCTTCAGTGTAAGTGATACATGCACATGCTTACACTTGTGTCTCAAAATGAACAGTGATTATTTATTAGATAGGAGTGGCACATCGTTTGATTGGAAGCTCTCCAATTGTCACACTTCAACGTGTCCCCACAAACATAAAAAATGAAGCTGTGGTGTTGCATAATTAGTTTTCTGGTTCTCTTCTCGGCCGCACATCAAGAGTGAGAGACAATGTTGATTAATGTCAGGAGAAGGAGACTCCTGGCTGAGGAAAAGGCATTGGACTGTCTGGCTTGGAATGAAGAACAGGACAAAGATGTAAAACTACACTGCTGTACTTTTGAAGGTAATTTGAGACGGACACAAAAAAGGCTTGAGAAATAAGGAGCTGATAATGAGATGCAAATGATTTTGGTTCCATCTTTGGATTTAAAAGCAAGCAAAAAACGTAGGGAGGGAAGAAATTCAGGAAGGGAAGACAGTGCAGTATTATTGGAGCTCTGGTTGTGACAAAATCGTTCTGGCTTACTCGGAAAATCTGAAGGAATAGAGCAGGGCTGCACCGGCAAGCAGATGAGATGCATCGTCATTTTCAAGAGTGTGTTTATCATCAGTGTCTGTTAACACCATCCATCCATCCATTCATCCACTTGGCACCTAAAATGACCAGTAAAAGTACCAGATGTTTATTAATACAACGTTTATGACCTTAGTGATTCACTTCTGATCAAGTGAATTTAATTAATTAAAATGTCAGAGCTGAGGAGGTCGGCTTCTGTTCACATAATGCAAAAATTAGTCTAGATATTAAGCCAGATAGTGGGTACATGGTAGATTAACTCTGTTCATCTACTATCTATTAATTCTGTGCAGCTGAGCAAAGCAAACATGTGTCTGCATGTGCGTATATCTGTGTGCGTGCATATGTGTGTCTGCGCATGCGCACACGCGCTCGCCCGCGCGCGTGCGTATGTGTGTGTGTGTGTGTGTGTGTGTGTGTGTGTGTGTGTGTGTGTGTGTGTGTGTGTGTGTGTGTGTGTGTGTGTGTGTGTGTGTGTGTGTGTGTGTGTGTGTGTTGCGTCTCAGGGGGCCTGGGTGGGTCAGTAACTCAGGCAGAGATGAAGTGTTTCATGAGCAGTGTGATAAAGTTCACACTGGATTAACCTTGGCTTGATCGATCACTGCACAGCGGCAGACATTAAAGCCCCCCCCATATTGGACAGAATCAATTATACTCCAATGATCAGCTTCATATCCTAATGGAGCAGTAGTCAGAGAGAGAGAGAGAGAGAGAGAGAGAGAGAGAGAGAGAGAGAGAGAGAGAGAGAGAGAAGAAGAGAGAGAAGAGAGAGAGAGAGAGAGAGAGAGAGAGAGAGAGAGAGAGAGAGAGAGAGAGAGAGAGAGAGAGAGAGAGAGAGAGAGAGAGTCCAGAGGGATTGGCTGAGCCATTTGGTGCCACAAATGCCGATCTATATTTGTTTCAATTATGCTATTTCAAAATATTTAAAGCCTTGTGAAGATCAGCCATCAATACAAATATACAGCCATCAATAAAAATATATATAATGCTGATAATGCTACCCTCGCAATAAACCACGTTTGAATTAATGCTTACCTTTAAACCAAAACATATGAATATAATTCTTATTATTAAAATGTCATGAGTGCATTGGGTGGTTTCTCTCCTCAGTATGTTTATCTCACAAGACACCAGTATTATATGTGTCTATGTTTCTGCCCTTCCCTCTCTCTGCCGTTCCTCTGTCCATCCCGTTCACCCTTCTCCTAACTTACTCTCCCCTCATTTATTTTCTTCACACTGGGCACTCTTTCTTCCCCTCCATCATCTCTCCTTTTTCTCCAGTCCACCTATTTCCTCTCATTACTTATTCATTAATCATATTTATTGAAGGCTCCTATTGCAGGCAGGATCGATGTCTTATTTATACTGCTGAAGGCCTGGCAGCAGCTTATGGTTATCAGCCCCTGACCCCCACCAACCAACACCTAGGGTGAGATTAACCAGCCCATAAACGCTTTGCCGATACCATCATCAATAACATTTGTTTAGAGCTCAACTGAGCTCGGGAGGAATGCATTAGCAATGGAAGTAATGTTGTAAAACTGCATCCTTCTTCCTCTGGTATTTACTTTTTTTATTTTTTAAATTGCAAATTGAATAGCGCTCAGTGAATGTGTTGAATGATTTAAATAATAGGAGTGCATTGTGGTGAGCCCAAAGGGCTCGTTAAGTGTAGTACTTTTTAAAGACAGAATTATGTCACACATTTTAGAGTTCCCTTCATTAGGCGGCTGATGTTTAAATCCGGGCTGTATCCCACAGTTCAATGTAATGGCTGTTCTCTTTCACATTTACAGTTTTTCTGTAAGCAGCATCTTGACAGCGAAGTCAATAAAGTGTCAATGGTCACATTGGAAATCTGCATCTCCGAGCCGAGCAGAACACGTTAGACCGCAAGGGTGAGCAAGCACATCGATTTCTTTGATTTCCTCTGACTATAACATGGAAAACAAGAATTCAAATAAAGAGTATTTCCACAACAAGCCTGTGTCGATCTTTTCATAGTGAAAGCAGTCCTCCGGACCCCAGTCTGTTCAGAGGGATGTGCTGCCAGGACACTGCGATTTAACAGCAGCGCCACATCCACTCTCCTACTGAACCTTATTATGCTTCAGACATATCTGCTTCTGCTCCACCACACATATCTGTACAACATAAAGACACAACCTGTTTTAACAGAGCTGGGATGACAGCTTTGCTGCGGCTGCTAGCCGGAAACAGACTTCTGTCCGAGTCCACGTGTTCCCTGTGCACTAGGTACTAAACAAGCAAGCCCTGCTTGGAGGACCCTGTCTGCCGGCAGCAGAAGGGCCTCTTAAGATCTCCAGCAACCCTGGCCCCCTTTGCTGAAGGTCCTGTAGCAAACATATCCATCAGTTTGGCAAACCTGGCAGCATATGTCTGAAGGGCGTGTCTGTTTATGGCCAGCATTAATCTGCACCTCCCTCATGTTTGGTCTAATCCAGGACTGCCAGGAATCCTTGGAGGGAGACTTCAGGGAGGTTGAGGCACGCTGCATGTTTTTTTGGAGTCCGTTTTGGGTTGTTACCACACGCTAAGGGCGCTTATATATTCATATCTTTACTTGATGTAAAGTCACATAACCATTATCAGGCATTCCCAAATTTCATAAGCGCTAATCCTAATCCGAGTCATGAAGAATGTTGATAGAAAT
Organism: Melanogrammus aeglefinus; assembly: GCA_900291075.1. Lineage (NCBI taxonomy): Eukaryota > Metazoa > Chordata > Actinopteri > Gadiformes > Gadidae > Melanogrammus > Melanogrammus aeglefinus. The sequence continues at coordinate 113,207 of OLKM01000437.1, forward strand.
AAGACCGTTTGTGGCCACCAGAGGGATGACTGACCTGATCAATTTTCTCCCTTCTCCAGGTCTGAAACCTTCTGACCCAGATGGACCTCAGCAGGCCGCCTTACCCATGATCAACTGAAGAGGTTTTAATCTAAACTGGATTGAATCAATTTGGACAAGACTTTAGTCATTCGTGTTATGTTCAATTAACCAACTCTCCTTTTATGTAGGCCCATTGGTTCAAATTAGATTTGACCAATATATATTTCATACAGGGCATTTATTGGGTGGCACTAGGGTGGCAATACATATTATAGAATAGGGGCCTTTAATGCCCTACTTACGCCACTGTCAACGTGCCTTGTCTTATGAAGGTTAAAATGACTTGGTCCGAGTAATTCAGTTTACATCCAAAATGACTTGGAAACTAGGAAACTAGGAGTCTTTGAACTATCGGTGCTACAGGGTACTGTGGCTAGTTCGGTGAGGCGGGGGCTAGTACGGTGAGGCCGCGGCTAGTACGGTGAGGCCGCGGCTAGTACGGTGAGGCCGCGGCTAGTACGGTGAGGCCGCGGCTAGTACGGTGAGGCCGTGGCTAGTACAGTGAGGCTGGGGGCCGGGGCGGGGCTAGTACTGTTAGGCAGTGGCTAGTACGGTGAGGCCGGAGCTAGTACGGTGAGGCCGGGGCTAAGACAGTGAGGCTGGGGGCCGGGGCTAGTACGGTGAGGCCGTGGCTAGTACGGTGAGGCTGGGGGCCGGGGCTAGTACGATGAGGCAGTGGCTAGTACGAGCTCAATGCACTTCCTGTCTGCATCCTGCCGAGGTAAGATTCCAAAGCCTTCACTCTGGGGCCGAGGATCGTATTTATATACACAAGGTAGTATGATACAAGGAAAAAAAAAACATATGATGCTAACACATCCTGTGTGTTAACACACACGTGCACACACGCACGCACACATAGGGCCCTATTTTAACGGTCTGAAACGCAAGTGGGAAAGCGCAAAGCGCAAGTAGCTTTGTGGGCGGTTCTACGGCGCTATCGCTATTTTACAGGCGGATAAATGACACTTCCGCCGCGGCGCAAGTGTCAAAAGGGTTGGTCTGAAGCAGCCTAATTACCCGTAGGTGTGGTTTGGGCGTAACGTGCAATGAACCAATCAGAGCGTTTTCTCGCATCCCCTTTAAGATCGATTGGCGCATGTTCCATGGCGGATTGCTATTATGATGGCGGGTTTGCCAGGCGCACGCAATGAAAGGTTCACCACAGAAGATACCGATGTGCTTGTCAGAGCAGTCAAAGAACGCGACTTAGCTTTATATGGGGATGGGAGAAACCCACCCAAAATTGCTTCCGTGAAAGCGGCTTGGGAGGAAATCGCCGTAATTGTTTCAGCAGCTGGACAAAATATAATATTATAATATTATCATTTTATCTTTATGGACACCACAATGATTTTCCTTGTGTGGTAATATTTTATTGTCCTTGTAATTATGTATGGTTTGCAAAAATGGGAACTGCTGTCCGTTTAGATGAGAGAAGCAAAGTGTATGCGCGAGGTGCACAAGCAATCCGTATGCATCGCATGCGCATGTATGCATGCGCCCTTAAAATAGCATTCTGAACAACGCGCCACTGACTTAAACCAGGTATTTCCTGGTCAGTTAGCGCAATGGTTTTCAGAAACGTCAAAATAACCGTTTGCGCCCAGAACACGCCTTCCTTCTTCCGCGCCGAACCGCCGCCCTTGGGGCGCAAGATCATTCCCTAATTTACCGGCGAGTGGCGCTGGTGGCAAAAGAACGCTCTGCGCCAGTTGTAAACTAGCAACGACACATGCGCCAGTGACTAAGTCACTTGCGCCGGATGCAAGATAGGGCCCATAGTCACAGGTACACCTCCATTTTCTGTCTTTTGTGTCAGTCTGGCACCCGTTTTAGTAAATAGAAATATCTCTGTCCATGGCACTCGACCGTTAACAGCCAGTTGTAGCCATGGGCAACAATTTGCCATGATTTCTAAGGCGGCAAAAGATTCCCTTCTCCCTTTCCCTTTTCTTCCTCATCCTTTCCTCCTGGCTCGGTACCAGGATTCAATTACTCCCATATAATCACTTTTCATCCCCCAGGCTTGATGACTTCCCTGGTCAGACAAAAACCCTAATTACTCCCTGACCTTGACTCCCTCACTTTCCTCTCTCTCTCTCTCTCTCTCTCTCTCTCTCTCTCTCTCTCTCTCTCTCTCTCTCTCTCTCTCTCTCTCTCTCTCTCTCTCTCTCTCTCTCTCTCTCTCTCTCTCTCTCTCTCTCTCTCTCTCTCTCTCTCTCTCTCTCTCTCTCTCTCTCTTGCTCTCTCTCTTTCTATGTCACACCATCTCCCTCTATCGCCCTCTCTCTTTTACGTTCTCTCTAGCCCATTACAGCTCTAGTTCTCACACTTTATTACTCTCTCTCTCGCTCACAACCTTGTTTTCAAATGTGTTCTTTCTTTTGGGCTGTAAAACAGCCTCATTCTGATCAGCCCCTGCAGGCGCTGTTGGTCCAGACACATCCTCCAGGGATTGCATTGTCAACGTTTAGGTCTGTGCCCTGACACCTACAGCCCATCCAGAAACACTCTTTCCACATAAAGAACAGTCCGCTCGTGGGGGTATTGACAGGCTGGGTGCATGTTGAACACCTTATATCATATTCACTTCTGTGTCTATTGGAGTTTGACGCGTCGATAGTAAGTACCCGTGTCAGTGGTACACAATGTACAAATAAATGTGAATGCTGGTTCGCATAACGAATTGCTTTTTTAGACAATCCATGGATTATATAATCATCCTTTAATATTCCTTGGTGTCATTAGATAATCTAGAAATAAAGATTGTCTGCAGCCACACACAAGGGCATATTCATTTCAATGATGCATAAGTGGGATTGACAAGCCTGTGTACACGAAGTAATGGCCCTCCCATGAAGCTTGTCAATTTCCAGTAGGGGATAACCCAGAGAGAGAGAAGATCTGTCTGTGATTAATCCTGACGGCCCATGACTGTGTGCCACAGCCTTATGCTTCTTATCTGCTGGGCCGCAGTGTTCTGGATTGAAAAAGTTTAAGCTAACGAGCATGGTTCTTTTCGGTGTTAACCCCGTAACCAGGCAACAGCGGACTCGTGTCTCGTTCCATAGAGGCAGGTGTTGTGTATTTTTAAGAGAGACGGTTGAGGTGAGAGGTTGTGGTCATTACAAAAGCTGGCGTACTGAAACTCGGACTAAATGAAAGACAGGAGGAGGGGAGAAGGTTGGATTTTCATTTGGTGCAATACATGTCCTTCTCTGTAAACAGACCCATATTCTCCACATGTATAGAAAAAGATTATCGCCAATAGAGAAACACAAAGAAGAAAAACACGTAGTGAGGGAGGGTGTTGTTGTGATGGAACCAACACAGCAGACATCAAAATCTACTCTTTGGTATTGAACTGATTTATTTAATAGCACACCTTCAACGAGAGCTCCCAATTAAAAACGACATCTACCTGTGCATGGCGTGCACACAAACAAACAGGATCAAAGCACGCACACGTTTCCCTCTCACTGTTTGAATGTTCTCTGCTGCACCTGGTGTCTGGAGAAAGGCAGAGAGTGGGGGCAGATACAGTGAATGTGGACCCGGCTGCGTTGCCAGGACAAGCGTTGCCCAGGCGATGCACAGGCGATGCACAGGCAGGCCGCCTCAGATCCAGTCCTCTAGGAAGGAGGACGAGGGAGCGAGGCAGAGTAGCACAGAGATAACAGGAATCAGCAGGGATGCACGGGTTAGGAGCCTGAGAAGAATGAGGGCGACGTTTGCCGAAGGCCCTTACTGGGCCAGACAGACAATTCTGTTGTTTTAATATTTGTGTTTTCATGTGTTGAAGCGTATAACTTTCTCTTTGAAAAAATGTGAAGACGATTCTTGATGCTTTCATCATGAAGTACAACAATTTGAGTCATATTTTAACACTTGTTTATTACTCATCAGTATCCGTGACTCCACAACCACACTGATGTTGATGTGGACTTTGTTTGGTGAGCTCCGGGAAAGACGAGTCCGACGATCAACCTCATCCTGCTCCACGCCCTAAGCATAGTCGGGACAAACACTTTCAGAGTGTTTTGCTATTTATTTTTCATGTTTCACACAACCTAATGTTGATCTTCTTAGTCAAGAAAACATGGAAATAAATAGAAATGTTGGCTTCAGAACTCGACGGAAAGATATGGCAGTGGACCCCATACTGATCAACTGATCCGTCTGTTTTTGATCTCTGTGTGTACAGTCCCCTTCATGCTTCCCTAATGAATTGTAACCAATTACTGGTGCTGGTTCTTACTTGTTGGGAGGACTCGGACTATCAATTCCTCCTCCACAAGATTCAGCACCATGGACAGCAGCCCGTGAAATGATGTCAGATCAATGATAAGCAGAAGTGTTCAGTGCAGCTTAAACTTGATTGGTAATGAACACCTGCCAGTCATGACAAATATTCTGCCAGCTACAAGGCCAGGGCTGAACTGTGTTCCACCAGCTAGTACATTTGTAATAAGTCTATGGACAAAGTCCTTACTTAGTACTTTGCACCCACTAGTTTGTTTGAAATTAGTAGCACTTAATTTGGTAGCACCACCAATCCGTATGTTATGTCCTAAGGAGTAACAACTTACTAGTGTGTAAGTTGAACTTCAACTTGACAACAACCAAGATGTCACAAAACAACAACACAACAAGAGTGGCAACCCTTTGGGGTAATTGTACACCTTGCTATTATAACCTTAAAGGTGACATATTATGAAAACAACACTTTTCCTGGGATTTGGGATGTTGTTTTTGGTCTCTGGTGCTCCCACACGCATACAAACTTTGAAAAAAGTCTGTATATGATTTTTTGAGCGAGATATGCATTTCTGAAAGTACCCCGCCTACAGTTACCAAACAAGCGAGTCGGTTTTGGCGGCCCCTCCTACGTACCGGACGGCTTCGACGGCGGCCGTACACGGGGAGGGGAGCTCAGCGGCAGTTCGGCATCTCAGCCCCCGGAGTACAATCCCTTTCTCCTCCATGTCGCAGTTCATGGACTTCAGAGAGTCAGTCAGAGAGTCAGTCCCCCACTACGAGTATTTGCTTATTTTGAAAGTGCCAGAGACATCAGACGCAGTCTTTATGATTCATAATATCATCCGAGGCGCACAAAGATTTTGGCTGTGATATTAGATATAATATTATATAATATTATCATTATTATATTATATTATATTATATTATATTATATTATATTATATTATATTATATTATATTATATTATATTATATAGATATAGAGCTCCAGGAGTCCGCAAACGGCAACAATCCCTTCTCCTCCATGCTGTGGTTCAGTCTGACAGCCCATTGGTCAATGGACAGCAGCTCATTTGCATTAAAGCTACAGACACCAGAAACAGCGCTTTCTGAAGAGACTGAACCAGAGGGGAATAGTGGTAGGCAAGATTTTTTTTCCTAGAAGCTATTTCCAGCTTCAAAAACACGTTTTCTGGAACTCAAATACTATGTTTACTTAGTTTACATAATATGTCTCCTTTAATAAAGCCTGTCTTTGCTTTTGGTCACACTCAAGTCAGCCTCATGGATATCGAACTACCACCCTATGTACATCACTACGTTTGTCGGTATAGCACCCTGATCACGCCCGATCTCGTCTTGATCTCGGAAGCTAAGCAGCGTCGGGCCTGGTTAGTACTTGGATGGGAGACCGCCTAGGAAAAACCAGGTGCTGTGTTCTCTGCGTCTGCGAGATACCGTCCCCAGCTATGAGTATATAGTGGGTAGATGGGACCCAGCCTTGAAAGGCAACCCATCTAGGAGAAGGCTACTTCAAATAATAAACCAAAGATGTTGCTCGCGTCTCTTCCAATCCTCACAAGGGAAACGAACAAAGGGCGAATAAGGCTATAAAGACTGAAACGGCCAGAGTAGGATTGTGAGGAGTTGTGCCCCACAGTCCTTAATTAGCATTGTATAGTCTAACAATGGAGACAACATTGGACGACATATATAAATAAACGTATGTGTTTTGATGTAGATCCTCCGTCTTTCCATATTCATGCATGATATAAATAATGAATAAAAATACATTTTGCGCCAAGGGCAAGGCTCACGTCTATTTCTCACACCGGCAACAGTAGCAGGAGTCTTCCAATAATGAGTTTAACCTGGGTTGCTGGTAGCAATAGAAAGAGACAAAAGGGCTTTTGGTCCCTAGAGTTGAATGCAAGGTTTTTACAGCTTCTTCGACAAAACACCTGTTTACCGCTGTCGAATGTCAACCATCTGGGACTAAGTTACACAAATACTATTCAAAATGTCAACAGCATTCACACCTGCATGATCCCATGTGCCCGGTAGGCAATGTAGTAATGTGTGCCTTCATATAACTTTATTTACAAGTACCCTAATAGAAATAAACTTTTCATAATGAGCTGTCGGTTCTGTTGGTGTGGGTGTTGTATTTTTTTTTTGCATTTGTGTATGTGTTCATAAGAACCCAATAATAATACATACATTGAGACAATATGTTTGTTCATTTTTCAGCTATATATACAGTATATCCATCTCTATGTGTTATTATAAAATCAATGAGTTTTTACAATGAACCCTTTTTATTGAGGCTTTCATCAGTTTGATCCTTTATACAGGTCATTTTGCATTAAATAGGGCCTAGGCATCTTGTTGGCTTCGGACATTGGGTATCTTACCAATAAACTTTTGGCTTGAAAGTCACACTACAGATCCCTATCCCTTTCCCTTTGTAGAAACTATCATGTTCGTGCTATTTATTTTTACTGAGGCATCACAATGGTAAACTATTTGTATTGAACACAGTTGCCCTGATAATTACTTTGTGAAAGACCGGCAGACCCTGTCTTTAGTCCTCTGTCTCCAGCAGGCAAACCATGATTCATAACTCATCCCGGGGCTAATTCCACAAACGTCTGCTTCCCTCCGTCTCAGATTGATCTGCCCTTTGTATCTCCATAAGACCCCCTGCCGGGCCTTAATAGGGAGACATAAAGTTACTTTGTGGCTCCAATAAAACCTTCACACTTGTTCTTAAGACCTCGCCCTTCCCTAGATCCTGCAGCCGGTAGACACCTCGGCACATTAACCCCAGTGTCTCATTGATTGGGTGTATATTCGGACACTTTCCTTCAATCACATTATATATTTACCTCTTTTTTGTGCACTGACTTTCATGTCAAAATGGTGAAGGGTTCTCCTAACATTGACTGTGGTTCGCAAAGGAAGGCACTGCAACCACATTCACGCAGAAAAATATGTCTGGTTTGTTGTTATATAGAGACTGGCGATATTTGAGACATTGACTTCTCTGCTAGAGATTCTAGCCTCCAAACATTCAGGCTTCAACCATAAGCTCTTGATTTATGCTTCCCATTGTTGGCCTATTCCTGAGTGCAAATTGGCAATGAGCAAAACAAAACCAATGACAACCTTTTTCCAATCTGATCCTCCTCCTCCACTGAACCAGGATTGTGAGCCTAGGAAAAAAGCTTTTGTCTTGGGGACGAGCACTATGCCCTGAGGCCCTCTCTCTATTAATTAGTGAGAAGACGGCTAAGAGCTAAAAGCAAGAGGAAGAGGAAGAGCAAAAGAGAGAGGGAGGAAGGAATATACAAAATTCCTTTTTCAGGGCCAGATTTCTCTAGAGGAGAAAGACACATATTACAATCACCACTAAGGAATGAAGTAAAAGAAGGCGTGTTTAAACAGTTTTTGGATGTAAGAACAATGACATAGGTAGTACTGATAAACACTGCAGGCACCCTGGGTCGGGCGGCTGGTCATCATTTTCTCTTTACTTAAAAGTATTAATAAATTATATTTTCATCCATGTATTATCAGCCCATGTAGAAAATAGAAGTACCACATATCTTCTCTGATCTGAAGGGTACATTGTCTATTATCAACATGAAGAAAACATCTAGTTTGAAAGAGACATATGCATTATTAATGCTTTAGAAAAAGAAACATTAGAATAAGGAAGATTATAATATCTTCAAGCCTCTATAATATCTTCAATGGATGGGGATTTCTCGATTTAATATTTACCAAATTAGTATTTGAATAAACATCTAAATATCTCTCAAATACATATAAGAGTCGCAAACACTCTGCAATCGACTGGAGCACAACCCAGAATACAGAACACCCACTTATTCATGTGCAATTAATGTGTGCGTGTGTGTGTAATATTTACCTTTCTGTGGGACTCAGGTTGTGCTCCAGTGATGTAAATGGCACTGGTGTTTAACACAGACGCGTTCCAGCATCCATCAGACGTTTAGAGTGAATGAAAGTTTCTATTCTGGTCCGCTTCACTCAACCAAATAACAAAATCATTGATGTCTCCTAGGTCTTTATGCCTAATGAGATGTGGTACAAGACAAGCATACAAAGAGTGACCCACTCCTGCAAAATGTTCCTCTGGCAATCAGTGGAGAGTCTTCACACATGCTTGCCTAGTCAGTCAGTCACTTGTTCACATGCTGACTCACTGACTCATGCTAAATATTTGCATGCTCACTCACCAAACACCATCAAATGTTCACAGCTAGTAACGTTGGACACAAACACACACACACACAAACACACAAACACACACACACACACACAGACACACAAACACACACACACACACACACACACACACACACACACACACACACACACACACACACACACACACACACACACACACACACACACACACACACACACACACACACACACACACACACACACACTACGGCTGGCCAAAAGGATCACAACTACGCCTCATTGTAGACAAGGCAAACTAATTGATTTCAATCAACTTGAAATCCGGCTTGCAAGCTTTCATAGCGCCGTATTGCTATTTAACACGCTATTTAATGCCTTAAATAGCGTGTTAAACACAGCATTTTCATAACAGTCAAATGACTTTGTCCCCTTGATTCCGGCAGACAATAATTATGAACTTTTATCACCAAAGTCATTGTGCAGAGGCTTCCATACACTGCACTATGTAGACAGACAATATCCGGTGTTAAATACATGTTCAATTCGGCAATACACTGTCGAGTAGACTAAACATGACCTTGCTCTATGACCTGGTTAAATCTGAAATCTTGTTATTTTTTTGGGGCATAAAACCTCCACCTCTCCGTCCCTCAAATCGTGTCTCTCGTTCCTGCTTGGCCATTTCTGACAGCCGCCAATATTCAATCAATCACAAGTCCGCTTCAGAGCTGCCCAGGGACACATAATTTGGTAGGTCTATCAAGGACATCCCTCTTAGGTTATGTGAAAAGTTTTGGTTAGATAGCTAAAAAGATTTATGTTAATTTAAAATGATCACTGTTGCAGGTGCTCACCCATGGACCTATTAAAGAAAGGACAGCAGACTAAAACATGGCCACCCATTCATTCCTATGTAAACTGCTCAATGGCACAGGGCAACATCAAGGAGAGATTTGCTTTCGCATCATGGGAGCCTAGCCACGCCCTAGTTCATGACGTACCGGATGCAGAAATACTCTCGTTTTCTAGACAACTTTCTATTCTATAATAGGTCCATGTTTCTAGCATTCTAGCAAGCGCAGTCGCATTGTTTACCAACCATGGAAATACAAGTTAACTTCATAAATATGAAAGATTGCTCCTTATAACATAACACAGGTGCCAGGACAAGATAACACTTGTTTCACCACGACACTCCTTTCAGCCGCCCACCCCATTTTAATAGCATAAAACGGCTAAAAAAAACGCTTAAGGTTGCGTTTTGAAAAGAGAAAACTTAAATTTTATTAGTACATGGTAAAAAGATAATTATGAGAATTTCATTGATATCCAGATACATTCCTGTTCCCCACTTGTATTGAGTGAACAGAGTTTTCTACTTCTGGGCCCCTTGAATCGAGGGACCCGTCCACAGCCCGCTTAAACACCTGCAATACCAGGCCTGTCCGCTGAGCACTGGTGGATTGCGGAAGTATGCACTGCTCCTTGGGGCTTGTGCTCACCGAGCTATATGTTATAATGGAAGTCAAGGGGGAAAAAATGCAACAAAGGTCAACAACTGTCAAAGATTTCACACATAAAGAAACCAAAAAGTTAAGTACCACTTTGTACACAAGGGGTGCTATAACTCCCAATCAAAGTTAAACATCCAACCGCATAATTCAATCAATCAAAAGTGTGCTTCAAAGTGGCCCACAGCCTTGAGATGCTCATTATTCTTGCTAGCATTAGGATAATTCCATACTCTTGGAAAATTGGTCATACCACGAGTTGCCTCATTCAACTATATGCATTTTTTTACAGAAAATGCACATTTTCGACATGTTTAGCATGATTAGCAATTCGAAAACAGGATCCCAAGATCTTGCTTTCATAGAGTGTGTTTAGACAAGAAATATGTAATTTCAATTAACGTATTATAACACATTAACATATTGATGACATTCCTATCAGTGCCATCCTGAATGAGAAATAAAGGGTAACGTTTTATATTGAGGTCCTTGTAATCAGCCTTTGTTGATAGCTAATAAGAAACTTATTATATGCTTATTAACATTAATTGGTGTTAATAAGACCTTACTACTAAGTGCCAATAATAACATAATAAACGTCTTTATTGTGAGATTATAAGACTTTCATAAGCACTTACAAGACGTGTTAACTATTTATTGGTCACATAATAATATTAATAATAGCCTTATGAGTTTCTTGTAGTTGTTAATAAAAGCATTACCAACCCATTCATTGAGTCTTACTAACCTACCTTATTACCTATTATGTCATTTTTGAAACTTTACTAAGCATTTCTTATGCTTATTAAGGTTAATAAATCCTTTATTAAACTGCTAGTTATGCATTTTGCAGGTACGGGACCTAAAGCGGGAACATTGCTTATTAAGGTTAATTCGTCCCCACATGTTGAGCGAGTGTGATCTGTTTTGTTTCTCCTATAACATATCCTTTAAAGGCTTTTATTTTTAAGGTCATTTTAAACCGGAAGTTTTGTTTATGTAAGTAGCTGACGGCTTGACGCATAGCGTGGTGAAGTCACGCCCCTTCCGGTAGGCCCCATGGGACCTATGAGCTCATAAAATATGAATGGGTTTCAATGGACAGAAAGTAATTATTTTCTGGTCCCAGTCTTTATATGCCCTGGATTACACATAGGTTGTTTGTGGATTTAAATGATAATTTTTTCATGAAAAGAAAACTAAAAGATTTTGCGAAGATTTTGATTACGTTTTGTGTGAGGCCGCTTTGTGAACTAATAGCCCTTCAGCGCTCTCGACGCAAATCATATACATCACCACCCGCACTTGGAACTCCGGTACAGATATGGCGATCTCTCTGCTCCACTTCACCGCTTTTTTCCAAGGGGAGGATAAAAGCATCGAAAGAAGTTGAAACCATTATAAGTCGGGGCATGTGGAGAGTTTCAATTAGGCTGATGGGGAGATTGTCTGCCTTGTCCACGCCAGTCGCAGGGAGCATGACGTCACATATGAGACATGTAGTATTTCTCATTGTGTTATTGTCTACAGCCTGAAAGTGAAGCATTTCTGAAGCATTTAAATTCACAAAAAACATACGTGTAAATATTATTTTAAATAATAAAAAAATATATATTTTCACAAGAGCTGCTTTAAAGTATGTTTTTGTGCTTCACCAGACATTATATTGTATTTACAGTATATGTATTTTTTATTTTACCTTTTATTAACCTTGATAACATATAGTTCTCAATAACTGTTAATAAGTATATGAAAGGACTTTTTAACCTTAATACCATTGTTCCCGCTTTAGATCCTGTACCTGCAAAATGCATAATTAGCAGTTTAATAAAGCAGTTATTAACCATAATAAGCATAAAAAATGCTGAGTAAAGGTTTATCAATGACATAGTAGGTGAGTTAGTAAGATTCAATAAATGAGTTTGTAATGCGTTTATTAACAACTATTAGAAACTCATAAAACCATTATTAATGTTATAAGCAATCAATAAATAGTTAATAAGTTTCTTATAAGTGCTTATAAAAGTCTTATAATCTCACAATAAACATGTTTATTATGTTATTATTAACACTTATTGATAGTCTTATCAGCACAAAAAAAAATTAATAAGCATATAATAAGGTCTTATTACATATTACCTAAGGCTTAATATAAAGCGTTACAAAATAAAAGTATACAAAACTTGCCAATCGAATAAAAAACAATGTTTAGTCTACTGTGTATTACTGAATTGAACGTGGTGTTAACACCTTACTAGCCTGGATTAAAGGACATCTGATGAACAGAGAGATACGCAAGTAACGATGCTGGGAGATGTGGTCTAACTTGTTTACTCGGTTACATGATCCGTGAAGGACACACACACGCACACACTACACACAGCACGACACACCACACACACACACAACACACACACACACACACACACAGCTACACACAACACACCCACACAACACATCACAACACACAGCATGCATCATACAACACAACAAAATGAATCCAAAAATAGGCGACAACAGGAATTACATGCCTAATGGCCCTCTACAACCTTCATAAGCATTCATGTTCTCTATTATTATTATTCTGTTTATCAACACACTGTAAGGGCTTTTGCTTTATTTTAATCAAAGTCGTTCAATGAACCAATTCGAACCATAGCCAAACATAAACCACAGATGCTTGTGGTTTATGTTATTTTCCTATTTAACACCATGTTGCTTTAGCATATATCTCGACCCCTGATTAATTTTTTTTGACAACTTAACAACATACACTGCATCAATGCTGTTTTTAGATTGTATTCATCTATCAAATTGATAAATGTCACAGGAATGCTACCTCACTTGTTGATATATGTTCATGCGATAATGAGGAAAGAGAATTAGCACCCCACGGGTTACTCTAGAATACGTAAGCAAAAAAATAAAGGCCTTAATATGTGGGTCTGGTCTTTATGCTATAGAAAGGGTTCAGCAGTACATCCCCGGCATCCAGCTCCATATGACAACTCATTCTGGCCACCACACTAATTTTTATTAGAACTTTTACAGCAGCATGAAGTGTAAACAATACGGACACGCCGCGCATGACGACGACCGCTAGAGTACCAAATTAATATAGTAGCCTTTCGCCTACAGCGGTGTCATCATCTTTGAATGACCGATTGCACAGGATCTAAAAGGAGTCTTCATCCAGTATTCATAAGCAAAGGTGCTCAATTCTATCTTTTATTGAGTAGAAACTATCTAAGTAGTCAAATCACCAACTGCAAGTGTGTGAAGGAAAAAATGTGTGTGTGTGTAGTGTGTACGGTTGGTAGTGAATAGTGTGTGTGTGTGTGTGTGTGTAGTGTGGTGTGGTGGTGTGTGTTGGGTGGTGGGTGAGTGGGTAGGGTGTGTGTGTGTGGGTGTGCCGTGTCGTTTCTGGTGTTGCTTCCGGCGATTGGTGTGTGTGTGCTGGTGCGCTCAGTGTGATGTGGGTATGTGTTTGGTTTGTGTGTGTTTGTGTGTGTGTGAGAGTGTGTGCCTGACCAGTATAAATGTTGGTTGGCAGTATGTGCGGGGGTCTCCAGGAGGATCAACATGAATCCACCTCACATGTCTCAGTAAGCTGGTCCCTGTTACCCAACATGGATGACACATTTGTATGCAATGTGCGTGTGTGTCTTCATGAATCCTGTTTGCATGTTAGCCTTCCATGTGTCTGCATTCATTCTGGGACATGTTTGCCTGAGCGGCAACATATATAAACGTGTGCA
>OLKM01000437.1:127387-134887 GCA_900291075.1 Melanogrammus aeglefinus
TGGCTCTTTCTCTCTCTCTCTCTCTCTCTCTCTCTCTCTCTCTCTCTCTCTCTCTTTTTCTTTCTCTCTCTTTTTCTCTCTCTCTCTCTCTCTCTCTCTCTCTCTCTCTCTCTCTCTCTCTCTCTCTCTCTCTCTCTCTCTCAATTCTCTTAATTTAATAACTTAATTCATATTTAACTCTCACACACACATTTACAGTTTCTCCGGCCCTCGCTTTACATCTCTCACATGTGTGTTTCAAACCGTTGACGTGCATTTGTAAATTCATCTTTTTTTCTTTCATATTGTATTAGGGATGCTTTGGCATTGTGGGTTATTGGTTAAAATGTACTGAAGATTTGTGTTATAGCCACTGAAGGACACTTACCCCATTTGGGCTGATAATAAATTATAGTGTTGGTAAAGTCAGCGCAAAATGTTTCACGACTTTTATTTCTGCGCCGGAATTCATTTGGATATCGAAAATCTTGCAGAAAGGAGAAGCCCAAACTCCACTAGTTCTAGAGTGAAAAAGTGGCATTATTTGCATAATTTTGCATCCGATTAACACATCAAACCTGCTGACTTGAAAGGGATGCCTTGATTAGGAAAACCACAGAATTACGCCTCCTTCCTCGTCTCTTTCATACTTCCTCTCACTCTGTTTTTGCTTCTCTCTCTCTTTCTCTAGCCCTCTCTCTCATGCTTTACTTCCTACAGCATCATCACTGATCACATCCCGTACTTAAAAGAGACTGTTGATACACATGTTGTGTATGTGTGTGTGTGTGTGTATGTGTGTGTGTGTGTGTGTGTGTCTGCGTGTGTGTGTTTATGTGTGTGTGTGTTTGTGTGTGTGTGCCTGTGTGTGTCTGCGTTTGTGGCTGTGTGTCTCTGTGTTTGTGGCTGTGTGTGTCTGTGTTTGTGGCTGTGTGTCTGTGTTTGTGTGCTGTGTGTGTCTTTGTTTCTGGCTGTGTGTGTGTGTGTGTGTGTGTGTGTGTGTGTGTGTGTGTGTGTGTGTGTGTGTGTGTGTGTGTGTGTGTGTGTGTGTGTGTGTGTGTGCGTGTGCTGTGTGCGTGTGTGCATGTTTTCCCATTTCCTTCAGGGTGTACAACATTTTTAAAGCAGCTTTGAAATACAGTGCAAGCACTGTTTCTGGGCACACAAACACACAACTCACCCAACCGCCAACCCAGCAGCACCAACAACAACACAAAAACACACACAAGCATGTTTATGCCAACGCGTTGTATGTTTAGTGCCAGAGAAACATGGTAAGCCGGTGACAGGTTGCTGGGCAGAAAGTCCTCCTCCACAGTAGTTACATGGAAACCAATTTGCTGCATGTAGCCGCGACCTGCTGTAGCTAATTAGACAGGACACAGGGAAAAGCCCAGGAAGCTAGCTAGCTAAGCCTTCAAAAGAACTGGCGGGGTCGATATTCTTGTCACATTTTACTTATTCAATCCCGTAGGGGGAAATGGTTAGATTATGAGGTAATTTATTCAGAACGTATACTAGATATTAAACACAATGTGATAAAGAGTTATATCCTGTATAACTGTGGTATTTCACTAATTGCAGCACTGGATAATTATAGGATGCTTGCTATTGGGGCTTTTGCGTTAAGGAAAAACACAAATCATCCAGATGAAGAAGAATACATTTCCCATCAGGCACTGAGGCAAAATCACAAATTAGGGTTGCATCTGGCTGTGCCTGTGCAATGGCAACCTAACCTTGATCACACAGACAGACACACACACACACACGCACGCATGCACGCATGCACGCACGCACGCACGCACGCACACACACACGCACAGTACACAGAATGACCTGTCCTTGAAGTGTTTCTACCTGCTGGAAGCATCTGATTAAAACGCAGAAGCAGGTCATTAAGGCTTCAATTGCTGCTAATTATGTGTGTGGTAATCACACACACATGGTATCAACACGGACATACTGACAAGGAACTGCCCTTTGTGTCAAACACACATAAACACACACACACACACACACACACACACACACACACACACACACACACACACACACACACACACACACACACACACACACACACACACACACACACACACACACACACACACACACACACACACACACACACACACGCATATACATTATAGGACAGCCTTAATATACTCAGATAGCAACTGATTGATACCTGATGAGAAATAATTTATGGATACACTGATACAGTCAACCGCTCACTTGCTCACTCACTTACTCAATAGCTCAACGCTCACTCACACTCACTCACGCACTGCACTCACTCAGCACTCACTCACACGCACGCACGCACGCACGCACGCACGCACGCACGCACGCACGCACGCACGCACGCACGCACGCACGCACCATAAAACACACACGCACACAAGCACACACACACACACGCACACACCTTTAATCACCATTGACACCAGGGAAAAATCTGCCATGTCTTGATTTCCTCAAGGAAACCACCTGAATTTTTATATTCAGCAATTCCCATTTATTTATAGGCAGTCTGAGTGCTCTTGATTGTAGTCTAGAAGGAACAGTTGAAAGACTCCAGAGCAATCTGTGCTTTCTCTCTCTCGCTCCCTCTCTCCCTCTCTCTCTCTCTCTCCCTCTCTCTCTCTCTCCCCCTCTCTCTCTCTCTCTCTCTCTCTCTCTCTCTCTCTCTCTCTCTCTCTCTCTCTCTCTCTCTCTCTCTCTCTCTCTCTCTCTCTCTCTCTCCTCTCTCTCTCTCTCTCTCTCTCTCTCTCTCTCTCTCTCTCTCTCTCTCTCTCTCTCTCTCTCTCCCTCTCTTTCTCCTATGCTCTCGGTCACCCCATCTAGAACGCATGGTCTTGCATTGTGATTGTTATTACTGCCAGAAAGGCCCCCAGTCCTAGCTCCCTCCGGAGGAGTGTTATTATCTACACACAGATGGCTGTGGGGAGAGAGAGAGAGAGAGAGAGAGAGAGAGAGAGAGAGAGAGAGAGAGAGAGAGAGAGAGAGAGAGAGAGAGAGAGAGAGAGAGAGAGAGAGAGAGAGAGAGAGAGAGAGAGAGAGAGAGAGAGAGAGAGAGAGAGAGAGAGAGATTAGGGATTTTGAGGTGAGACTGAGAGCAGACTAAGATATCAGGAGAGAATGCAATAAGAGGTAAAACTAGGCAGATAGCGAGAGAGTGGAATTGGGTGAAGATTCAAAGTAAATGCCTTTTTTAAATCGTGTTTTTACAGAATGTAGTCAGGCGTAGACTATATGCATTTAAATACATCATTTTTGTATGCATCAGTCTTGATAAGATACTGATGTCGACACACACCGAAATGCATGCACACACCCGCCCCCCCACAAACAAACATACACACACACGCACACATACACACACAAACACACACAAACACACAAACACAATACAACCTGTGTTTCTTCTGAATTCCAGAGGAATTTACTATCTATAGTGCCCAGTGTTTGTATGTGTGTGTGTGTGTGTGTGTGTGTGTGTGTGTGTGTGTGTGTGTGTGTGTGTGTGTGTGTGTGTGTGTGTGTGTGTGTGTGTGTGTGTGTGTGTGTGTGTGTGTGTGTGTGTGTGTGTGTGTGTGTGTGTGTGTGTGTGTGTGCCTGCGTGCGTGCGTGTGTGTGTGTGTGTGTGTGTGTGTGTGACTGTTTGTGTGTGCGTGAGAGAGTGTGTTATTCTTACAGGATGTCCTCTATGCAGCAGAAAGCAAATGTATTCTGGGAGAGGAAAGTGAGATTAAGGTGGTGCTGATGGACCCTGAGTTCCTGTGACGGTGAAGAACCAGGTGGGCTTCAATGGAAAAGGGTCAACATTGCAGCATACCTCGGGTTTACAATTGAGTCCTTGTTTTGATTTATTTCTTTTGTTGAGCTTAAGTCAGCAAACTCTTCAAATATGTTCCTTCATTGAAATCTTCCAGTCAGTAAGAATGCAGCTCTTACACAATACCTTCTGCTGAAGGGTGGACATTGTGGCTCAGGGATGGGCAGCACAGGCCTCATATCCTGGTCTCGCTACCAAAAGGCTTATCTTTGAACTGGATTGAAGTTCAGATGACGTGCAGTGTAGAAAATGAAAATCATCCACCCTATTTCAAATTTTTTACATCATCGTCATCTCTGATTTTCGCCTAGAAGAGAGGTGAGCAGAAAGATAAGGGAGAGAGGATGATTTGAGAGACGGTCAGGTACCAGCTTTTCCTGCTCTGATTGTGTTCCTCATTGTTGCAAGTTGTGTTGTGTTCAGGAACCGTTTTTTTTATTCTTAGCTACTGGTGAAACATGGTAGGGATCCATTTCTCAAACTAGCAGTTTCATTAACATTTTGAGGGACAAAAAGATTAAGAACTCTACTAATGTATATATAGCTCGCCTGTCGCACAAGTTACTCAAGTTGGTCAGTGTGCATGTGCCAAGCAGCCTACAGCTCACACACAAACCACACACACACACAGCACAGGCAAACGCACACATACACCGCAAGCATGCACGTACATACACACCACATACACACACATGCACAAACACACACGCGCAAGCTGACGCAGACGTTTCAAGACAAAGGCAGCGCAGGACACCGCATACACAACACACGCACCACAAACACATGCACAAACGCACGCACGCACACACGCGCGTGTTGAAAGACAAGGGCAAGATCGATCCTGCATCCTGCAATGTCTTGCGATAATGATATCTCCCCTTCCCCCCTTTCGTC
Organism: Melanogrammus aeglefinus; assembly: GCA_900291075.1. Lineage (NCBI taxonomy): Eukaryota > Metazoa > Chordata > Actinopteri > Gadiformes > Gadidae > Melanogrammus > Melanogrammus aeglefinus. Next base: position 132,102 of record OLKM01000437.1, read on the forward strand.
TGTTTTAACAGCGTCGCTGTCAACAAACTCTCCCAGGTATAATGTTTTGTCCATAGACTTTAGAAATTGCGATAAAAGAAGTCAAGAGACAATTTCTCACCTTGAAAAGCAACGGCGGGTCATTCCTTTTGTCATATAAAAACCGTTAAATTCAAACATCGCACCGACCGGCATATCAACATACAAGTCACGTGATCTTAAACGGACAGCGTTCCTATAACGCAGAACGAAAACATGTCAATAAGACAGTATGGTGAATTATGTCTATAAAGTCCACCATAGAGTCTACCCATAAATTTACTTCTTTTATAATGTAATCAAATGCTCACACACTAGCTTCTTTCAAGTCCTGATATTCTACTGATGGGCCGTATGTGTGAACAACATATCCTCACATTTCTACCCTTTAAATCTCCTGAATAATACCACCCCTGAGGTAGTATTTTCTCCGTAGGAAATGTAAATGACCTTATATGTGAACGAGGAGAAGAAAGGCAGTATTTTTTTCACGCCACTTCAGTGGGGGTGTTGATGACGCTTCTGCATGTCATTGAGTGGCCCCCTAAATGATAATCAGCCTGTTGCCTTTTGTTCGCTGAATGGTTAAAAAATATTTAAATGTTGGCATCGCTTTTAAGAGTCATTTGTGGTGAACGTAAAACATAGATCTTATCATAACCGTAAAAGTACACTTCATGCAAAAATTACAATAAATTAGTTCACAGCTGCACGTGTGTAGAACATGTTTTTTTTTAATTATTTTTACTGACAGTCAGCGGAAAATTATGGCGTTCTGTCCTTCCACTTCCTGTTTTCTCAGTTAAACACAGAAATCAATACATTTGTCCAAGTGTAAGTTATATTTGAAATTAAGCAAAAATATACGCTCCTTCTCCGGTCACGCAGACGTCTTTTTTCTTCGTCGGTTCTTCTTTATTTGTCGCTAACTCATGCTCCAATCTTTCCTAAAATTATTATTCTTGCTTCATAACGTAAGGAGGAAATTATTATGTTTGCTTCATTATGCTATAGGTGAACCAAAATGTTATATGTTGTATAATTATAAGCAAAATGTTATTATATTCTGCACTCAGAAATTTGTTACATTATCGACTGGGTTTCCACATTATTGCTATGGGTTTAATTACTAAGTAATAATAATTTATATATACTGTATATATATTTGATCACCCATTTAAAGTCCAAAGGGGATTTGTGTTGTTATTGAGGCATCAATTTTACTGACAAGAAGTTAATTTAGTCGCACACAAATGCCAGCACAGACAATTAAGTAAGTGCATACGTGCAGTAATTCAAAGTGTTTAACTCTTTAAGATTATAGTATTAAGAAAAGTGATAAAATGTATAAGTCTACACAGGTTACGTATTGCAATGTCTTGCATTATGTCAATGACGGTTGCTGTAGGTGGGCTTTGAAAGGTGTGAAGAGAGAGAGCGGAAATAAGCAGAAGAGGGCATGATTTTGTAAACTAAACTAAAAAACGTCCCTTCCCTCTCTGCTCCCCCCCTTCCTATGTTTTGTCCACCATTGATGAGTGTTTCATTACGGGCCCCTGTGACTGGAAGGGAGATTCAGGTTCATCGATTTCCTGAACCATTCAGGAAAAAAAGTCCTGACTGGTCAGAAATGAGTTGGGATTGGTCTAAAGTCGAAATGGTCAGATGTTCATTTCATTGGCTAATAGCTGACAGATCGCGATGCAATTTCTTACAAACTAAATTAAAATGTTGGCTCTTAAATTATAAAGCAACCTTTGGGGATCATACGCATTCTCCTCCAAGATATTTTATTTGTCAATTTGTGTGTTTGTATATGAAGGCATGTTGTTTGAGTGTGTGTCTGAATGTGTTGTCTGAGTGTGTGTCTGAATGTGTTGTTTGAGTGTCTGTCTGAAAGAGTGTGTTGTGACTGTGTGTCCATGGCCATGGTTTACCAATTCAAGGGAGAAAGCGGTGGCCCTGAAAAAAATCCTTTTTTTCACTTGTAAGTTTGTTAACGTGTGTGTGTTTGTGTGTGTGTGTGTGTGTGTGTGTGTGTGTGTGTGTGTGTGTGTGTGTGTGTGTGTGTGTGTGTGTGTGTGTGTGTGTGTGTGTGTGTGTGTGTGTGTGTGTGTGTGTGTGTGTGTGTGTGTGTGCGCGTATCCTGTCAGATTCTGCTTCCAATGGAAAGGGGGATCTCAGCTTTTCCATTTCGCACCCAGAGCCACCAGCAACCACACAGTACCCCCTCCACCCCTGCACACACACGCAGGGATGCACACACACACACACACACACACACACACACACACACACACACACACACACACACACACACACACACACACACACACACACACACACACACACTCACAGTGATGCACGCACACACACACAAACACACACACACACACACACACATAAACAACACACACTTCCCGTTCTTCAGCAGCCCGATTCTAAGGAAATAAATAATAAAAAAATAAAGAAACGCTGAAGAAAATCTAATTTCTGCTGCCTCTGAAAACAGCAGGAATAAACCTGGTGGGATCAGAAGGGGAGGTAGCCCCATACCTGGGCCGCTGCTCACTGCTTGCACGCAATTAGGGAATAGTGTGGCTTAGGTATCGACAGGAAAAAATGCAACACACACACACACACACACACACACACACACACACACACACACACACACACACACACACACACACACACACACACACACACACACACACACACACACACACACACACACACACACACACACACACACACACACACACACA
>OLKM01000437.1:139887-167387 GCA_900291075.1 Melanogrammus aeglefinus
CACCAAAACACACCAAATCAAGTCCTCCATTTAACTAGTTAATGTGTGCGGTACTCAGCATGGAAATCAAATTTGTAATTGTTCAACAGAGAAAACTAATGAATGAATCCAGCGTGTAGCCTTTTAGTGAAAAGCAAGTGAGCTTTAATAATTGTTTTCATAGTACTCAAAGGATTACCACAATAATCGTTGTTTTCACAAGATATTTGTCTTCTCTTCGAGGAACCTCCTCAGACAACAGCGTAATCACTCACAGACGCTTTTCACTTCACAACAGAAAAGAAAACACATTGTATGAATGCCCCGAAATAAAATATACCTTGCAGGTTTCCAGAACAGACTAAGTGGCAAATGGCCAATTACTCACAAGCCAAGGTGCCATCCTCACGGCTGGCTGCCACCCCACCACAATGCACCGTGGAACTACACCAGGCTTCACACATTACCTTGAAGATATTGTTTGTTTAGACCCTGTGATGTCCCCAAGTAAAAGATGGATGGTGAGTCTGTAATGATGTATCCCGCTGTGATTAATACGGCCGGGAAGCCGCCACTGTGGCTGGAGAGCCGGATGCCCCCCGGTGATACATCAGGGGGGCCCGGGATGAAGGCGCTCTCAGGGATGTGTTTTGGTACGCTCTGAGTCTGAACCCGCTTTATGTACAAACTAAAGGAATCATCCATGGAGCTCTGGCACAAACCATCGCTAAACATCCGATTCACAGGGGTGTCATTATAGGGTGCTTTCAGCTAGCGCTCATAACACTGATTATGGGTGTGCTACCTTAATGTACAAGGATAATGGACGTACCGGTATGTACCCTGGTTTGGTCTTCTACCCGTGTCCATACCAGGATTAGACCCATAATGAGGGTGACGAGCCACATCAGTGATGGTCTAACTAGGACCTCTGGGAACCCAGTCTACTAATGCTTCAAGAACCGTATAAATAAATATCTACTGTACCGTCCCAGATGTATTGCCTCTCTGCATAAAATGCAGATGGGTCTCTGAACATTTCGATTTGACTGGTAGCAAGGTATGCATATTGAATGAGAGAAACAGCAATATGTTGAGATGAGAATAACCAGGAACGAGCTCTGACATATTCAAAAGGAGCATGTATACGTCACTTGCTAATACATTGTTGTCAAGGAGGCTGTATTTAAGAACCTGGAAGATGGCTTCTATCCCAATATGTGAAATGGGAATAACATGGAAATACATGGAGAAGTTGAAGCAGTAGATTTCCCAGAGCCTGGACCATTGTATGTAGTACATGTGTATAATGAACACGGACATGACAAACATGATTTCATTACATAACATGTAATGTTATAGTGATGTGTCTTGACTGTGCATTTAATATTTTTCATTATATAACAATTCTACATTTGCCCTTAATTAACGCGTGTTATTTTCAAAGGGTGAAAATAATTTTAACATTAAGCGATATTTGAAGCCTCGTTGGCCATTATAAACCTTGGGGTGTTTGGGAAAGCAGTTTAGGTTTAATACATTAATGCATGGCTTAGAATGTAGAAAAAAATCAAAAAGCCAGCGATGACGAAGAGCCATGTTCCAATTAACACCACACCGCAGCGCTGATTGCTTTTGCCTTTTCTGTGGAAAAGAAAAATGAGAAAGCTTTAAGAGGTTCCCACCGGCCATTTGTCAGCAGGGTGTTAGGAACATGTATCCGGGAGAAGCCATGCAAGCAGAGAAGACATGCTTAAGTGATTACATATCTGCTTTCATAAATGATACGGCCATTAGACTCCCATTACATCTTCCTTGTGATGTTTTTGTGAAAAATACAAGGAAAAAAGTTGATGAAAATGTCAAATCAACATAAAGTACCAGACGGGAACAATATTAATGTCAACCAAGGTTATCCGCCCTGCTAGATTCCAATTTCTATTTTGAGGTGGAAGAAATGTGCAACAAGCTTGTTTGGCTATAATGAGTGGGTGAGGTAGGACATTTGGATCCATCACTCGGCTTCTTAATTAGGAGCATAATATGAAGCGTGTGGGGAGGCTGCTGATTGGCCCCCGGGGGTAGCTAGTAATATCAAACAGTGTGGTTAATTGGCATGTAAGGAAATTTTGGGGCCATGTGAGGTCAGGTTAGGACGGAAGGGCCAATGAGATTGCAAGACCTGTTTGGTTAAATAATGTTGTTTAAAGTTGAGCCTCTGCATAAAACTAGACTAAATCATATTTAAATGTGATTGCAACAAATATGATTCGCAATTATTTACACAATAAGTCAATTCCAGATTAGGAGGATTCAATACTTATTTTTATATACAGGTATATATATATAGTTATATTTATTTTATTCAAATGTTTTATTCTGCATTTTTCTGGAGGGACTGATAAAAATAACATGCAGTAGATAAAAAAGCTTGAAAAAGAGGAATGCTTGGGAAATGTGTCAGTGGTGAGGAACTACTCTGCCTGAGATGCATTAATCAATGTCCCTTAATAACATGAGAGAGAACTTTGAGAGAGAGAGAGAGAAACTATGTAAGAGAGAGGAGAGAGACAGAGAGAGAGAGAGACACACACACACACACACACACACACACACACACACACACACACACACACACACACACACACACACACACACACACACACACACACACACACACACACACACACACACACACACACACACACACACACACACACACACACTGGCATCAAAGAGTAATAGAGCTGTCCAATTATCCATGTCCCAGTGTCACCGTCATTAACTTGCATCACGACATACTCTGCACATGCAAATACATCACGCAATCGCCAGAATTCACAAAGAACTGTTGATTCGATCAGAACACTGTAGCCCTGCCACACTTCTGCTACTGGAGGCATACAGGGTTAAGGGATTTGTTCTAACTCCACGGATTTCCCTTCAGAGCCCCTGCTCGGACAAGGCTGCTCCACGGTTACGCCGGCGCTGATGTGACAGTGCATCCACAGAGAGGACGGTGGTTAGCTTCAGTCACCCCCCAGGTGGCCCAAAGCCCTACTGCTTACACTCTATGAAGGCTGCCATTTGAGTCGAAAAATCATTACAGTCCAATGAAACCAGTGGCTCTAAAGAAGAGGCATCGGTCGCAGGCGGCATACGTCAATCAATCCACGGGAAAAACAACCCAATTTACCTCTGCTGTGCTTCGACGCCAGAGACAGCGTCGTCTGGGATCAATAATGCGCTGGGTGGTGGACGACATACTGTGTGTTTACTCCTCTCCTTCCACGTCTTTGTATCCCTGACTCTCTCGGTTTGGTTGGTTTTATTGTGCAGAATATGATAGTTTTCTCTGTTCCTGACAGGCATTTGGGTCTGGGCCTTTGAAGAGTGCTAGCATACTGGTGGTAGTGTGCTAGCATTGGTATAGCAGTTGCGGACCACTGCACTTCTTCAAAGGTAGCGTAACTCATAAGTATACGTTGCCCTTATTCCATATTCAGATTTATGTTTCTGTTTAACCTGGACCCTGACTATGCTTATGCCTAACTAGGTACTATGTGACTTTTAGAGACCTTTTATATGGAAAGATGCACATCAGCATTTTATGTGTATATATATATATATATATATATATATATATATATATATATATATATATATATATATATATATATATATATATATATATATATATATATATATATAATATATTATTTTTTTTTTTTTTTTTACATTCAAGATGTGCATGAATTCCACTCCCACAAGAACACTGTAAGCATTTCAGGTCTTAATGAATCACAGCCCATTTATGCTGTACTTTTCGCCCCACTGTATATACTCAAAGCACTTTGTCATTTACTGTCCGACATTCGGCCTTCCACACATACACATAGACACACACACATACGCCCACGCAAGCACACACACACACACACACACACACACACACACACACACACACACACACACACACACACACACACACACACACACACACACACACACACACACACACACACACACACACACACACACACACACACACACACACACAAACAAATACACAGCACACACACACATACACACACACACACAGTGCTATCAACCAGTTCTTTGGCAGTAGCGATAATCTTGATTTGAATAATTAATGCTGACAGAATGCTACTATAATTGCTATTACTGGTAATATGACAATCTGAGTGACCCGGCCCCGTCAAAGGTCACCGTGACTGTGTGACAGATGGGTCCCGGATGCAAAACACACAGGAGGTCTACATGTCTCTATCATTTGGCAAAGCCCCTGGTTACATTTTCCAACCTTTGGTTTCACAGGGTTGCGTTCATAACACCGAACCTCAATGCCTTTCAGATTAACTCCAATAAACCCGAACACTAATCAGGTCGCACGGCTTCAGTCCTTATAATAATTAACCACAAACCACTGACGAGACAGGAATCCATTTGAGATGTTGATGTTGATGAGAGTGAACACGCCTAATGGCTGCTGTAATCATACGCTACATTGACTGGAGGAAAACACACACAGATGACTGACACCCATACGGTTCACCTGACAGCTATCTTAGATTGTATTCAGAAATCAGCTACGATGGTGACAGAAATAATAATCCAATTGCCCAATTGTAAATATTTACAACATATTTTTGCGTCTTTATTTCATGGCTTCCATCTCCCTTTTCTTACTCCTACTCTAGTTCTCCCTCCACTGTCTGTCTGTCTGTCTGTCTGTCTGTCTGTCTGTCTGTCTGTCTGTCTGTCTGTCTGTCTGTCTGTCTGTCTCTCTCTCTTCTCTCTCTCTGTCTGTCTCTCTCTCTTCTCTCTCTCTCTCTCTCTCTCTCTCTCTCTTCTCTCTCTCTCTCTATGAACTGGGAGGATAATGGTGGGTTAAGGCATGACAAGTCCGTGGGTGTTTCAGTAATGGTGTCCTTCAAGCCTGACATAAAGAATAGTGGTTGGCAGTGGACATTTGGGCAGGCTATTATGCAATACATCTGCATGTCCGACTGTCTAATTGCCTGCCTTACTGCTTTCCTGCCTGCCTGCCTGCCTGCCTGCCTGCCTGCCTGCCTGCCTGCCTGCCTGCCTGACCGTCTCTCACTCTACCCACCTGTCTGTTTGTCTCCTGCCTTGGGGAAGGCCTGTTTCTGGCTTCAGCCTCTGTCTGTCTGTCTGTCTGTCTGTCTGTCTGTGGCCTGTTCTGGCTTGTCTGTCTGTCTGTCTGTCTGTCTGCCTGCTGCCTGCCTGCCTGCCTGCCTGCCTGCCTGCCTGCCTGCTGTCTGTCTGTCTGTCTGTCTGTCTGTCTGTCTGTCTGTCTGTCTGGGTTTTTATTCGCCCACCACTTCATGGGCTCTGACAGAGGACGTAGGCGTTAGAATATCTATATATACAGGATATATTTATATACAGATATATATAAAAACACAAAAGGCCATAATGAAGCATACAGTGGAAAGACATCAGGTGTTAGTCGTGTACAATAAGAACCGACATCGTGCTGGTGGGAAGAGAGGCTCAGCCTCTTGGTAAGCAACATAGTAATGAGACCAGTGCAGTGCATCCCCCCAGCCGATCAGCCACGGCTTCCTGCTCCTTTTCATCCATGTTGTCTTTTACAACGCGCTCGCATGCCTGATCATGCTTTAGATGACCTTGAAGTGCCCTTGCCGTCTCATCAATAAGTAACGGTAGCGTGAGGAGGAGAAGCAGGAGGAGGAGGAGGAGGAGCAGCCGCGGGCCGTGCTGCATACAAATGGCTCTGCCTGCTGCAAAACCAACGACAACACCAGGCTCAGTATTTTGGTTAAAAGTTTCCCTTCAGCTGAACGCATGACTCGCCTCACAACTGTAATTGTTAGCACTCGGCATAAGCCCTCTGATTGGTGCCCACACCGGGGCCATTTTGGAGCAAGCCATCCGAAAGGTGTTGTTAACTCAAGCACAAAGAAATCCCTCGCCTGCAGCGTCGCATGGGCACGCTCCCCAGAGCAGATGTTGATTTGACAGGGGAGCAGTTGCCAGGCTTAATCTTCCCTCTGAGATCAAAGTTGCAATGGTTGTACAGAGCACAACGATCTGTGTCCTAGCGCTCAAAAAACCATGTCCTCGCTAACAAGTCACAGCGTAGTTTAATATTTGTCTTCAATAAAGGGCGGTGGAATCTATCCATCGATCAATATCTATCAAACTGTCGTTGTCATTGACTTAGTCGCGTCGCAGTGTACGTGCAGCCGGGCTCCAGCCCTGCTTACATTAAACTTGACTCCAACAGTTGTGCTTGTTACGCAATCATTATGTCCGTCCCTTATGGCAGCCATTACACTCCTAACCATCCCTGAAAGGAGGAATCCTTCACCAAACATTCCTTCCCAAGTTTTCCTGCCTGATAATGAAGGGGTTTTGACTTGCTCTTTGGAGGGCTAGGGTTAAACCAAGCCCCCCAGGAACAGTGCATACTTCCGCAATCCACCATTGCTCAGCGGCCAAGCTTGGTATTGCAGCTGTTTAAGCGGGCTGTGGACGTAGATATCTCCGTTCACTCCACTACAAGTGGGGAACAGGAATGTGTCTCCGCAAAAAATGACTGGATATTAATCAAAGGCTCATAATTATCTTTATGCCATGCACTAAAACAATTAAAGTTTTCTCTTTTCAAAACGCCACCTCAAGCGTTTTAGTAGCCGTTATATGTTATCATTTTTTGCTGGAGAAGGAGGGGTGGGCAGCTGAAAGGAGTCGTAGTGAAACAAATGTTGTTTCGGCCCGGCATTCGAGAGGGCCTAGTGCACGGCTCCGTTAATTTCTCGTGTCCAAGGTTTTTCTTTTTACTTAACATGAATGACGTTGATGGATTTAAGGCACTGTGGTGACTTTTTATCACTTAATCAGTATTAGTGATTAAGGGATTTTTAGACTGGTTCAGCTGCTGCTCAATGTCACTCACGTTCCTCTGCTTGCGATCATTGCGATTCACCCTTTATTGATCCATTTATTCAAAAGATCCAAAGACAAAGAACGGGTGCTTTACGGTATAATTTTTATAATATTGTTAATAGCCTAATAAACATTTCAGTTGCGTTAGAATTGAATTTTTCATTTGCTTGTTTAGCTGTGTATGGCAGTTAACGATGTTGGTGTATTATAATTATTTATGTGGGTAGGCTACTCCAACCTCATTGCTGATCGATATGTTACCATTTATTTGTATATAAATTATTGATTGCATTTTTAGTAAATAGTTGGAAGGAGTCTGTTTCTTAAGCAATAACATTGAACTGTATTTTGTTGTTGGTGTTATATGGAGCAATCTTTCATATTTATGAAGTTAACTTATACAGGGTTTGAGTTATGATTCCATCTTTGTGGGGGTCTCTTGAAGTTGCATTGTGTTGAGGGGGGGGTGGGGAGAGAGACGGTCGGCTGGGTTTGTTGACGGGGTATATTTCTGCATCCAGTACGTCATGAACTAGGGCGTGGCTAGGCTCCCATGATGCGGAGGCATATCTCTCCTTGATGTTGCCCTGCGCCATTGAGCAGTTTACATAGGAATGAATGGGCGGCCATTTTGGAATCCGTTGTCCATTCTATAATATGTCCATGGGTTAAACGGGTGCCATACAATGGGTTGTGTTAACCCCTTCGAGACAGTAACTCTGATTAAGGACCATACAAATACAATTGAATTGACCTGACTTCAAACCACCACTCTCCTGTAGAAGCAGTCTCTCTAATGGATGCTATCAACGGCCATCTTCTAATCTTCCCCAGTTATTGATCCGTATACTCTCCACTTTGTAAATAACTATTATATTGTGTGCCATGTGTTCTTGTTTCCAATCTTATTCTCCCCCACTCCCCCCGTGACACATGGCGGCTCAGTAGCGTGTGTGGTGCTGGTGGTGGTGGCACATGTAACAAGCATTTTGAAGGTTGAATAGTTAGGTTTGAAAGGACTGCTATGAAAGGTAGTTTGGAGGACAAGTAATAATACTTGTTGCAAGGTATACTCAAATCCTAACCACCTCATGAATGCAACTTTAAAAGGCCACAATTGTGCTGTAATAAACGTGTCTTTTGTGGGTGGGCACCAACACACACACACACACACACACGCACACACGCATGCACGCATGCACGCACACACACACACACACGCACGCACACACACACACACACACACACACACACACACACACACACACACACACACACACACACACACACACACACACACACACACACACACACACACACACACACACACACACACACACACACATGCACTCCTATGCAGGCATATGAGACAGACACATACACATACACACACACACACCCTTGCAAAGCCCACACGTCCACAGCGGGGTCACTGGCAATCTCCTTTCTTTCTAGGACAGCCTCACCCCTCTAAATCCTCCCCCAGCTCCAACAGGGCACACACCCACACAACACAGGCATGCCTGTGCATGTACATGTCCATGTATCACTGAGCGTCTTTTCTCCACTTTCCCTGTGTGTGTGTGTGTGTGTGTGTGTGTCCCTGTGTCCCTGTGCTTTTATCTCAGAATATCTCAGTTGAAGTGAATGAATATTTTAAGGAGAACAAATACACAACACACACACACACACACACACACACACACACACACACACACACACACACACACACACACACACACACACACACACACACACACACACAACACACACAACACACCACACACACAATTACTCATACAGCACTACACACACACATTCATCAGCACTACACTATCGGTTCCAAAGCATTACCTTTTTTCCCTCAAAGTTAAATTCTCATTATCTCCGCCTGGGGTCCCCACTGGGATTATGATGGCGGCGGTCTAGCTAGAGGACCACCGACAGGGGGGTCTACTGGCTGGGCTGTGTGCAGATATCATTATGGCACAGCATGATCCAATAAAGATAACAGCACACCTCTCCTCCTCTACCCCTCTGTCCAATAATAAACATCCACCAAATCACCTCCACACATCCACAGTGTTTTCTAAGATAAAGGAGAACAGCTTGTAACTTGGGTAAAAAAAAAGAGCCAAAAGATCTTTGGATAGGATTGTTTGATACGAGGCAGAATGTGGAAGTGAATATGCAGCCCAAAAGGTGTTTCTCTTTGAGGGGAGGGAAGACACTAATCCACTGGGTCTGTAGAGATCGCTCAAATCATTGCAAACGCTTTTTAGTCCTGCCTTTGTCCTTTCAGGGCACCTCCAAATGTAATGCTGCAGGAACATGAAAGGTTTCAAACAGGGAAGGGTTAAAATTAGGGTGAAAAGTGCAAACTGCAAGATTTCTTCCTGGAGCAATTCATCAAAGGCGTTCTGAAGGAGTATGGAAGAACATGATGTGTTTCCAACTATTCAAAAATAAAGTATAAGCAGGAGAGACAACCTATGCGGTTTCTCTGCTTGTTTATTTGGTTGTGAGTGTATCTTTTTTTGTGTGCTCGTATATAGTGTATGAGTCAGTTTTCGTGTAGGTGTAGTAGCGGTGGTGTGTGTATGTCTGTATGTTTGTCTGGGAATGAGTGTAAGTGTAGGTGTAGGTGTAGGTGTAGACGTGTGTGTGTGTGTGTGTGTGTGTGTGTGTGTGTGTGTGGTGTGTGTGTGTGTGTGTGTGTGTGTGTGTGTGTGTGTGTGTGTGTGTGTGTGTGTGTGTGTGTGTGTGTGTGTGTGTGTGTGTGTGTGTGTGTGTGTGTGCGTGTGTGCGTGCGTGCGTGCATGCGTGTGTGTGTGTGTGTATGTTGATAGGGGGGAGTCATAAATATTTGGCCTATTAAGCCCTTTGAGACTGTAATGGTGATTAAGGGCTTTTCAAATAAAATTCAATGGAATTGAATTGAATAGCACTACCAATTGCGATAGCATGTAAAGTCGCATGAATGTGTTTATAAAGTTTTTTTTCATTTCTTTCAATATTATTTATTCATCACATATCAAAGTTAATATTATTTAGACTACGTTAAGTGTAACTTTGCACAAAAAAATTTGTGTCCTGGGTCATTGTCCTTTATTCACGCAAACCAAAGGTTGTGTGTTGAGGTATCCACATTATTATCACTTCTTTGCTTGCCAACCGGAAACTTCCTTCCGCATATTCTGACCATCCGACTGTATGTATGCATATAGACGTGTGTTTGTGCCTTCAGGGCTATGCCTTCCTGCCTCCCCCCCCCCTCATTCACTCTATAACGTGATCAGGGGAGCCACAGCTCAGTCCTGTATTCCACCGATCTACGGAGTAGGGTGACAGGGTTCAGCAAGGCAAGTGGAGGAAGAAAGGAAGAAATCATAGACGGAAGGATGCAGAGTGAGGGGAAAATAGGGGGTAGAGGAAGCTGGGAAAGTTGCTTTAGTGTAATCAGACCCTGAATCTAACAGCTAAACACATCGTTTGGTATGTGTGCGTGCTTGTGTCGGTGTGTTTATGGATGTGTGTCGATGCTCATATGAAGGACTGGCACTAATGCTTAAGACCACAGCCTTTGTTATGTTCTGTGTGATGTGTGTGTGTGTGTGTGTGTGTGTGTGTGTGTGTGTGTGTGTGTGTGTGTGTGTGTGTGTGTGTGTGTGTGTGTGTGTGTGTGTGTGTGTGTGTGTGTGTGCGCGTGCGTGCGTGTGTGTGTGTGTGTGTGTGTGTGTGTGTGTGTGTGTGTGTGTGACTTTGTCAGTGTCACAGAGCTTTGTGTGGATGCAGCAGTGCATGGCCGTGGCGGAGACTGCATTGCAGATACTTGGCCTGGTGCTGTGTGCCACTGATGGATGTCTGTGAACAGGCCCACGAAACTCACACATAACCCCCCCCACACACACAACAAATACACACACATAAACACACACACACAGACACGTACACACACATAATCACACACACACACACACACACATATACACGGAAACATAACAAAGCACAACAAGCTAAGTGCCCCTCCATCTGGAATACTGTGTGTCAACACAAGGCTCCTGGTGCCTACAGTTCTCCACACAATTGCACACTAATTGGAATGTGCTGAGAACTGACACACAAACGCACACAAACGCACACACGTTCTTGTTCATTGCACATAGACCCGGTATTCCTATCGGATGTCGGTAAAGTCACCCTGGCCCCTGCAGTCTGGCCAGTGCACCGTACAGATCCTATGGAAGAGATGCCTCCGGCCATGGATAAAAGAAACATGGTTCGCTTCAGACATGATCCCAGCCGTAAGGCACGCCGATACACAGCAGATGCATCCGTTACATTCATAGGGAAAGCTGTCTGCAGGAGCTGTCATTCGTACTGATGGTAAACAGTGCAGATTGTGGATGGTGGCTGCAAAGCATCATCTCTATTTCTTGAGAATGATAGACAGGATTTTTTGCTAAACCGATTATAAATCTAGTTATTTGTTATTTGTATGGTTTGTCCACGGCCAACAAGTACACATACATGCTTACACATTAACTATTTAAGCAATTATGTGTATGAGTTGGTTCACAGCGTTCATGAGAAAACAATACATTTAACCGTAAAGGAAATGCTTTCGTTGTCCGACCCAAATTAGTCTAAACACCATAATTTTGGTGTTTGAAGTTAGCGTTTCCGATACCAAAAATTGGGTTTACTCTCTTTAGCCCGCCAGCTTCTTCCAAATATTTTAAAAAAAAATGCAAGCAGTCAAAGCATATTCTACATGCTTTCAATGTGCAAACTGTCTCCACCATTTCCCGCTGAACATGCTAGAGTTGGCCAATATACTAGATATAATGTACCAGAGATTTACCCCAATCTCTTGCGTGGAGCGTATCCTGTATAAGACATCTTCTAGTGATACGAGACAAGGTTAAGAATGCACCAAATGGGCATTTCTTGCAATTCTCTTCATATAAACAATGACATTTAATCATATTTAATATCAACATTTTAAAATGGAAGAAAAGTTTCTTGGCAAAAAGTATTTTAATTTCAAGAATACATTTCCTAAGTTGATATTTTATACATTAATTTCAACGAATTAAATACCCCCCCTCCCACACACACACACACACACAAATACAACACACACACACACACACACACACACACACACACACACACACACACACACACACACACACACACACACACACACACACACACCACACACACACACACACACACACACACACACACACACACACACACACACACACACACACACACACACACACACACACACACACACACACACACACACAGACTCACACTCATATCACAGCATATGACTTGCAATCAGTCCATCAGTATTCTCCCTCTTACATGGAAGGCAGAGGGAGTTTTTTAATTAAGTAGAGAAGAAGAAGCTATTACTTTTGGGACAGACTCGACTGCGCCCGCTCTGTGGCAGCAGTGGCTCTAGGCTTGTCTAATCACATTGGAGAGGGACAAAGAGAGAGGGACACAGAGAGAGAGAGAGAGAGAGAGAGAGAGAGAGAGAGAGAGAGAGAGAGAGAGAGAGAGAAGAGAGAGAGAGAGAGAGAGAGAGAGAGAGAGAGAGAGAGAGAGAGAGAGAGAGAGAGAGAGAGAGAGAGAGAGAGAGGAGAGAGAGAGAGAGAGAGAGAGAGAGAGAGAGAGGAGAGAGAGAGAGAGAGGAAAGAGAGAGAGAGAGAGAGAGAGAGAGAGAGAGAAGAGAGAGAGAGAGAGAGAGAGAGAGAGAGAGAGAGAGAGAGAGAGAAGAGAGAGAGCGAGAGAGAGAGAGAGAGAGAGAGAGAGAGAGAGAGAGAGAGAGAGAGAGAGAGAGAGAGAGAGAGAGAGAGAGAGAGAGAGAGAGAGAGAGATATGTAATCCTGCAACCATGACCCGTGCCCTGCTTATTTACATGCATCAGTTGCTTTGCTAACACAGGCCCCCATGATGTCTACTGTATGTTTCCAACTTGACAATAATAACAACAGGCCTTATACATATTTGGTCTGAAAATGTTCCTGTAGTAAAGGAGTGTAGACATGTTTTGTTTTAATCATAATTGTTATTTAATCTATTTTCAACTACTCCAGTATCCTGTCTGCTGTGGCTACCACATATTCCCTCTCGGATAATGACGTTTTATTTGAGCTTAAGAAAAAGCCTCGGATTCAGATTTGTCAGTATTCAGAGATTTTTATAACCACAATGTTTTCCAACATAACAGGGAGGCACATCTCTTCATGCCTTCATGCCATGGCTCTTAAAGAATGCTAATTTTTTCATGTCAATGCATAGCCAATATACAGTATCCACTTGTAACAAGTTAGCATCTTCCGACGCACAAAAAAACAAAGAACTGACATTGCATGTTTGGAGGAACACATTCAGTAGTTGCCTAGCAACAAGCTGAAGTGCAGCTGCCTCTCTGATGTGTTTAGAGCACTTTGGTAGCCAGAGGGGCCCCAGGAGACAGGGGCTGCAGTCGCACCAAAACACTATAGACCGAGACCTCCAAGTGCCCCGTTTGGAGTTATGAGCGGTTATTATAGACTTTGGCAGCTACCTGCGAAAGTTGAACCTCTCTGTCAACCCTGTTTTACCGCCGTGATTGTTTGCTACAAGAAGGATAGCAGTTCAGGCAGGGCGCCCTCGCTGCTTGCGCTCCCCCAAACCGTTTTTTGATTCGGAGACAACGAAGGGGGAAGCAGGACGTGGGGATGAACTTTGTAAGCAAGCACCAAGTCTGTTTCTTCTGTTTTTATACAGCGGCCTCAGAGGCAACGTGAAAGAAAAGCATTATTTATTATCAGAAAGAATACAGTCTATCCAATATACGATGAAGATAAAGGCAGCACAATATTGCTCACATTACACAAACACACACACACACACACACACACACACACACACACACACACACACACACACACACACACACACGCACACGCACACGCACACGCGCACACGCACACACCACACACACACACACACACACACACACACACACACACACACACACACACACACCAAGGTGTTGTGCTCTTGTCTCCCTGGCTGTGCCGGTTTTAACCTGTTTCAACCTTGCCAATATGGAGAAAAGCTTGTGTTTAAGTAAACCAAACAGTGAATGTCCCCCTGAAGAGCCATTCCTTGTGTTCCCTGGCATTAGAACACACAGAGACCAGACAGAAGCATGCTGGATGGGGGGGGGGGGGGGGGGGGGGTGAGGTGTGAATAGGCAGTACAAACCGTGCTGTGAATCCTAATTAGAACTAATGTATTTTGCAGCTCATACGTGGAGTGGAGGCTGCCAATGAGAAACGAAAGCATTTATGATTCTCTTTGTGACATACAGTTGATAAAAGATGTGTACTGCAATGACACAAACCAAAGGATTGTTCCGAGCATGTAAGGGTGAGAATGATTATTATGCAACGTTCAGAAAGTCTCAGATCTTGTTGACACATGAAAACAGCACTCACTGGATTATCAATAGTGGACACTGACCCATGGATTTCTTGCCCTGCTAGCCTCAATTAGCCCGGGAATTGTGTGTGTCCACCACCTTATTCAGATGGCATTAGTTTCTCTAGAGATGTGGGGTCTCCTTTTCCTTCTCTACTCTAACGGTCTTTAAACACACACACACACACACACACACACACACACACACACACACACACACACACACACACACACACACACACACACACACACACACACACACACACACACACACACACACACACACACACACACACACACACACACACACAGAGACACATTTATGTTTGTATGCTCAGTCATTTCCTGTGGATCCCATTTATTAATAACATACATTCTCTCCTCCCCCTACCTCCTTTCTCCTCCTCAACCCGTTTCACCTTTCAATTGCACCCCCTCCCCCCACCCCCTGAAGCCCCTCCCTGTGCCATTGTGCGGGGGAGGGACTGACATCCATCACGCTGACACCGGTGGGAGGTCTTGGTGTTAAGCAGCCTTTGCCTTTAAAGTTCACCTTACCTGTCAATCAAGCCACACACTCAAAGCACTCTGCGTACACGCAGAAAGACATACAAACAAATGCAATGCATGGATAGATGGTTGGCCAGGCCAGACCTACAGTCAGACAGACAGACAGACAGACAGACAGACAGACAGACAGACAGACAGACAGACAGACAGACAGACAGACAGACAGACAGACAGACAGACAGACAGACAGACAGACAGACAGACAGACAGACAGACAGACAGACAGACAGACAGACAGACAGACAGACAGACCAATGGATGGAAGCCTGATCAACTTCAGGCTGCATTTTTCACCACACTCTCTCTTCCTCCCCTTCTGAGAGCTTTGGAATTGCATTACCTGTAAATGATTCTTTCACCTCTGGCTGTGAAAGGTTAATGAGCTAATTCAACAAGCCCAGGGGCAGGGTGACCGCTTAAGGGCTGTGAAGTATTGGTGCATAGCCAGGCAGCATTGAGCCCTCATATATATTGTGGCTAAAAGATACATGACTTGCTGCAGTCTGAATGGACTTCCATCGCTTTGGTTATTTATTCAGGCAAACCGAGGGCGAATGAAAAGGTTTTCCGTGAAGGAAGCAATCGTGTGAGTTCTTTGAGAAAACAGCCTGCACCAATCTCTAATTTCCTGTTATGGCATACATATAATAAAAGTGAAATGTATAATAATTACTCATTGCTACAGGGACAAACACTTTCTATTTCCAGCGAGTGCTTGTTTTGAACTCCTCTGTCCAAAAACAAACAGGCATAAACAAAATAAAATGCACATGTAAGCAGGAAATCCCTGTGGGTTAGAAGACAACTTTTCCGAGTAAATCCTCCTCTTCAAAGATCCTGTGAATCATCAATCACAGCCTCCTCTGCTTCCCCCATGCAATGCATTTCATTGTAAAACGAGAAAGAAAGGGATTGCAATCGCATTTGTTGTGCATTTGTTCGGACTATGCCCAACAAATGGTCACAAGGGAAAACAAATAAAAGCAAACTAAATCATTGAATGAATGTTTGCACGCGTGATCCAAAACATTTATGCATAGAAAAACACCAATGCAAAAATAACTAATCTTTACCTATCCACAACATAATCCATTCTGAATATTTTCGCGATAAATCGTTCTATTCTGTTTCAGAAATTCTCATTCATAAACAGCAATTCATTTTATTTTGTAAAAGACGAGGCTATAACCCAAGCTATGAACTCAAGCCACCAGAGGCTGCTCATGAGAAAAATATACATAGTGCAGGTTTAATATTTCTCCATAACTTTCTACACCCTTTCAAATGGCAAATTGCTATTATCGTCCCTTCAGGTGTGTTTTGAGTTGCATGGCAGTAAAGATGCCTGCACTGTCTGAAGATCATTTGCAAGAGGGTTAATGGGATTGTTTTCAGCGCACTGTGCTCACCAGAGTGGAAAATCCCAAATCAAATTCCACTCGGAGGAGAGAAACAAACGACGGGTCTTCCATCCATTACCTTTTCTTTAAGGGATTTGATGATTGTTTTTGTGCATTGTTCTCCGCAGTGCACTGTGTAATGTGAGGGGAGTGATTTTATCTAACATCTTATCTTTCATCCCTCGTTTTGGAGCTGCTGATGGTTTCTGGGGTATACAGTTACTTGCTCTTGTCTCCTGTTCATAGTCTCTCTCTCTCTCTCTCTCTCTCTCTCTCTCTCTCTCTCTCTCTCTCTCTCTCTCTCTCTCTCTCTCTCTCTCTCTCTCTCTCTCTCTCTCTCTCTCTCTCTCTCTCTCTCTCTCTCTCTCTCTCTCTCTCTCTCTCTCTCTCTCTTCTCTCTCTCTCTCTCTCTCTCTCTCTCTCTCTCCTCTCTCTCTCTCTCTCTCTCTCTCTCTCTCTCTCTCTCTTCTCTCTATATCTCTCTCTCTCTCTCTGTCTTTCTCACTCTTTATCTCTCTGTATTTCTGTATCTTTCTATCTCTCTCTCTCTCTCTCTCTCTCTCTCTCTCTGTCTCTCTCTCTCTCTCTCTCTCTCTCTCTCTCTCTCTCTCTCTCTCTCTCTCTCTCTCTCTCTCTCTCTCTCTCTCTCTCTCTCTCTCTCTCTCTCTCTCTCTCTCTCTCTCTCTCTCTCTCTCTCTGTCTATCTATCTCTGTCTGTCTCTCTCGCTCTCTCTCTCTCTCTCGCTCTCTCTATCTCTCTATCTCTCTCTCTCTCTCTGTCTTTCTCACTCTTTATCTCTCTGTATTTCTGTATCTTTCTATCTCTCTCTCTCTCTCTCTCTCGCTGTAGCTCTGTATCTCTATCCTTGTAAAATACTTTTCTGTCTACGAAACAAAACTCAATATTATCAGAATCCCTGCCAGCCGCTTGTTAAACTAAATCATATCAACATCACGACACGGCTGGGAAACAAAACTTCCTGGTGGGCCATCTGTGTCTGGTTTTCTACTGCGTCTGGCACATGCAGAAAGCAACCAGACCCTTGTACATTTTACCAGACAGTTCTATAATAATAAATCATAGATATGCATGAGTAAGACTTGTAAAACATATTATCACAATAGATTGAATATATATATATATATATACTGTATATATTATATATATATTATATTATTATATATATATATATATATTTATATATATATATATATATATATTATATATATATATTATATATATTTATATATATATATTATATATATTATATATATATATATATATATATATATTGATGACTCACCCACCAAAATGAAACATTGGACACCCAAACAAAGCTACGGTAGGTAGCATCATGCTTCACATCATGTCTCTAATTGAATGGTGAGGAATACTAAGGAACAAATAGAGCAAACACTTTGATATACAGTGTAACGTAATGCACACAGATTCCTGTCCCAACCAAGAAATACGAATAAACCGAAAAAACTAAGATCCAAACATAAAGTGACAAGTACACGCAGAAAAAGACAACATGCAGGGGGTTCCAAATGGTGTGCTTTGACAGTGAGGATGAGGAGTGTAGCCAATCGAAACACAGCGTGCTATGATGAAAATGCATGGCGCTTCTGTTTGTGTTACCGTCAATGGAAGGAGCGGCGGTAGCATTAGCTGTTATACAGACTCGGCGTGCAGACCTTCAGACGCATTCAAACACATGTATGAGCGTGCGCCCACAAACGCATCAACTGACGTTTGATTAAACGCTCATAGCAACGGTGGTGCTCCTTGGCACAAGCAGAATAGAGATCAATATAAATTGATCAATGCATCTGCAATTTTTCTCCCACCAGTTATTATTTATTCATCTGCTACTGCTGAGATAAACACACAGACACTCTCGCACACACACACACGCACACGCACGCACACGCACACGCACACACACACGCACAAACTCACACGCACACGTACACACACACAAAGACCACACACACACACAAACACAATGACAGCCAGAGGAGCTGTTTGCCCTTCAATGTCAAGTTCAGATGATCTTGCCATAATCCCTCTTCTCACTTTCACCTCTCTCCCACTCTTCTTAATTAATTGTATCCAACACTCCCACTTGTATAACAAATAAATCTCATAGTGTTGTGCTTTGCATTGCATTACAGAATGGTCTCACAAAATCCCCCCCCCCCCAATACGCCCCCCCCCCATTGCGCTCACTGAGTGCTAGAGTTTCAGCGTTCAAAACAAATCAATTGCTGAAATTTGGTCCCAAGTGTTCATAATGGCAGCATTTTTGTCCATAAATGTAAACACTGTGTGTGTGTGTGTGTGCGTGCGTGCGTGCATGCGTGCGTGTGTGTGTGTGTGTGCGTGTGCTGAAGCAAAGACAGCAGATCTATATTTGAACCATGCACCATGCCTGCTGTCTGCCAGTGAAAGAGACATCTACAAGCGGTGAAGGGAACAGGCCAAGGGGCACGGGACAGAGAGAGAGTCAGTCATCCATCCATCCTGCTGCTGGTCTGCAACCAGCCTGCACCCATGCACTGAAGATAAATAGATAAAAGTAAGCCGGAAGAAGAGAGAAAGTGGAAGGACTGATGACAGCATGAAAAGCTGTGTGTGAGGGAACCGTGTTCCGTGGTGAGGGTTGATAAGCCAGGCGGGCGGCCTGCAGGCCGAAGAGGTAGTAGGGCGCGGGGGTCAAAGGTCGGCGTCGAGGCTGGATGGGCAACGCCAGGTCGCAAAAGAATGGCGCGCAACCTTAGGCGGATCCCTTTGAGGTGTGCCGCTTCGACTGCGTTCGGACTGTCAGCTGGGCCGAACGGTGGTTAAAACCAGCGGGGCGGGATTAATGTGTTCTAGCCTATCAGCCGGCCTTTCAGCTGCCAACCCGTAAATCCAGTAAGCAGCAGGTCTGTTTGGGAAAGCCTGTATAAAAGGTTGTAAATCGTCTTGCTGCATAATTGGAACTGTCCCCCCCACATTTGCTGGGCCTCTATTAGTATAATTGCGGTGCAGGAGGGGCCGGGTGGTCTTTCCCGGCAGTTCCTTGCTGAGGACTGTGATGGGGTTGGCATTGGCAGGGCGGTTGGGGTTTTGCTCCAGTCAGCCCCGACAGTGCCTCGACTGCTCTGCATCTCTTTCATCTTAAGCTCCTCCCTCTTATTCAGCCTCCCCCCCCCTGGTCCTCCTCCGGCTGCGTTCGCTTGTTGACATATTTGAGATCAGAGGAGCACGGCGGAACACCCCGGGAAAATAAGTGCTAAAAGACCGCCAAATTGAACTGAATAAGGTTTGATGACAAAGAACAAAGTTAACGTGAAACTGGAGGAAGAACAGAAACGGAGGGCCTGCAGGACTTTTTTCTATCCTGAGCTGCTAGAAGTTTGTTGATTGCTCTTACTTTGTCATTGTTTTCAGCATTTTGTCATATGTTGTGCGATACCACAATGTCATACCAGGACTTCCACAAACATCCATCAAGCGTCATGTGAGCCGATTATGTAATGTAATGTCAAGAAGCTGTAAACACACACTTTATGTGGTACTTCTGCTTTGCAATTAATTTCATTGACAGTGTGTGTGTGTGTGTGTGTGTGTGTGTGTGTGTGTGTGTGTGTGTGTGTGTGTGTGTGTGTGTGTGTGTGTGTGTGTGTGTGTGTGTGTGTGTGTGTGTGTGTGTGTGTGTGTGTGTGTGTGTGTGTGTGTGCTGTGTGCGTGTCCGTGTGTGTGTGCTGTGTGTGCGTGTGTGTGTGTGTGTGTGTGTGTGTGGTGTGTGTGTGTGTGTGTGTGTGTGTGCCTGTGTCTTTGCACCTGTCTTTGTGTGTGTGTGTCTTTATATTATATATTGGGGGGGGGGGGCGTTGGGGGGGGGTAGAGATCTGGAATGCTGCAAATCCTCTGGAGAATGGAGCATAACATTGATACATTATTCATGATTCCAGTTAAGTCCAGGCGTGGGATTTTGTGAATTCCATAGCACATGCTTAAAAAAAACGGTATGGATTGGAGAAGTATGATTATGCATTCTGCGCTCTGCTACAAATCCACATTCAGATGTGTTCAAATGATTAATATTATTATCAGTGATTTCATGTCCAAAGACACGTGTTATATATTTTTCATATATACGTCTATCAGATAATTAAACACAATGTGAAAGGGCCCAGTGACTCTAATAAGCGATGCTGTAATTAGTAAGACTAATTAAAGTGGCCAGAACAAAGGAAGGTGAGCAACTGTGGTTAAATCCCAAAGTCCATCAGAAATCCTGCCTAAATCCCTGGATGGACTGAGCATTGATTCAGCCATGAGAGCAAGTGGGCTCCTTGCATGCCGGACTTGAGCCATAAGTCCATGTGACAGAGAGGATCAAGGTCTATCTCAGAATGCACTTTCATTGTTCTATACCTGTCTGCTAAGTCCCTTTGGAGAAAGAAAATGTCTGTGAAATTAATTAAATTAACATGTAAAGTGTTTTAAGTAGTCGGAAGGAACAGAAAAGCACTCTACACATGCCGACACTTGATTGAAACCCTCATTTAAGATTAGGCTGTGTGCCATTCAGGGGTCGCTCGGTGTGGCGAGAATGATTTAACACTTTATTTTTTCCTTTCTTCTTGATTTTGAGTACACTTCAAATGTAGACAATTTCTCTTTGACTATGGGGTCTCCGGATCATGGAATGAAATCAAACACCCTTCCTGAGAACGGCTTCATCTTTTAAAGTGAGCGAGGCAACAGCAAAGGAAAACCGCCGCTGTGTGTATTATGGGATGGGAGCAGCAGAAGGGAGTTCTCTGAGCGTCGCATGGCGGCCGGGCACCGGACGGGGGGGACAGATGGAGGGAGGCGGGGGGCGCGTCTCAACCTGGGTACATACTAACTAAGACGTAATGCATCTGGGCACTTGCTACACTCGAAGCCCCCTGCGTTTTTTAAACGGGGCCCCTCGTTCTAGCTAGCTAGCTATTATTTCATCTAGCTAGCTATTATTTCATCTAGCTAGCCATTATTATATCTAGCTAGCCATTATTTCAAATAAATCCAGCAGACGACAATAGCATTCCTTGACTAAATGAAGACAGCAGATGGGGAGTTTGGCCAGCAATTGGCAGTTGCCATTTTGTTTCAAGTGTTTGTTGAATCTCATTCTCTCTCTTTCAGTTTGACTTTTTCTCACACAGACGGATGCACACACAAATTTTCGAAGTGATGGGTTGGAATAGAAAGTGTGAAGGACAGAGGTCACCCCTACTATTTTTGTCTATTTTTGTATTGTACTCCAGTGCAGGTGGGGCAACAAAGCCAGGGTTTTGTCAGTATGCCTGAGACAGCATCCCTGCCCTTTCCCTATCATTGTGTTTTTCTCTCTAGGTCTGCGTCTCGCATCGTTCTGCTTCTCAACTCAAGTCTGCCTCTTTCACTTTTTTTATGACCACCTATATCTGTCTATTTTCTCGCTTGTCAGTCTATCTGTCTGTCAGTCCTGCTCCTTCCATATCGCTAGCTGTCTCCTTTGTAACACTTCCCTTCACCTCTCCTTCGCCACCTGCCTGTCTAATGGTGTCAGAAGCAAAGCATTTTCATTCCAATTTATTTTGAAATTGATCGTTGTCAAATTACGTCTGTCGGATTCTCTCTTTTACACGAGAACTCTGATTCTGCTGTCTTTCATGAGCTCAGCGGTGGATAGGAATGGAAAAACCTGAGGATAACTCCTGGAGCTAAAAGTGCATTTACAGATTACTGTGTATGTGTGTGTGTGTGTGTGTGTGTGTGTGTGTGTGTGTGTGTGTGTGTGTGTGTGTGTGTGTGTGTGTGTGTGTGTGTGTGTGTGTGTGTGTGTGTGTGTGTGTGTGTGTGTGTGTGTGTGTGTGTCTGTGTGTGTGTGTGTGTGTGTGTGTGTGTGTGTGTGTGTGTGTGTGTGTGTGTGTGTGTGTGTGTGTGTGTGTGTGTGTGTGTGTGTGTGTGTGTGTGTGTGTGTGTGTGTGTGTGTGTGTGTGCGCATGCGTGTATGTGTGAGAGTGTGCTACTGGCAAGAGTGCAACAGTGTTAAATGTGTATTTTTCATAAAGGGAGAAACAAAGAAAGCCAAGCGAAGGCCAGGCAAGAAGCCTGTGAACACCAATCCCAACTGACAGTAAAAAATAAAAAGATCCAGCCCATATCTTGAAATAACAGCAAATTCAACTGTACCAACTAACGTCAACCTTAACTATTTCTAACACGGAAAAATGGGTAATTATTCACTTCGGCGGGCTCACAAAACGTTCAACCATCCTAGTCCGCGAGAGCCAACGTGCCTGACTCGTGCACACATACCTCGACGCATTGGCACACAGGTTTACATTTGGGGCCATCATTAATTCAAACAGGCCCGGCAAGAAGGAAGCTTCCAATGACGTACGTTCATAAATTTTGCAGCTTATGGACAACACGATGAAGTAAGGAGCCAATTTGAGTCACAGCAAGGGTGTTCCTGAAGAGCCCTGTTCTTTTGTGTCGTGACCTGACCGCAGAGTTCTACATTTAGCCAGAGGACCACTTATACTCACTCATCTATTCTCCCTATCACCCCTTCCTACTTAACTTATTTTCCTACTTATTTTATATTATTTCGTATATTAACACACACACACACACAAACATATGAACATGTGGACACGGACACACACACACACACACACACACACACACACACACACACACACACACACACACACACACACACACACACACACACACACACACACACACACACACACACACACACACACACACACACACACACACACACACACACACACATACACACACAAAACTGCCATATATGTATTTAGAATGTAGCCATGTGTAATGGTGTTTCGGTCCAACTTGTGTGTAGTAGTTGTATTCTTTAGGTTACGACTACACATATGTGAGCGTATACACTGGATGCTTCACAGAACAAAAATGGTATGATCAATTGGAAATATACTGTTTACCGTCCTAAGACAAAACAGAAATGTAGTGAATCAATATTAAATAATAATAATATTTTATAATAATCGTATTATTATACTTTCCCTGAATAGTAATTATAAAACCGTCAGTCCCAGTGTGTAAAAGAGTCAGATTACAATCCCTTGTCCCTAACTTTCTTTTTCCTCTCTTGTATGTACACTCTAATCACTCGCTGCTGAGGACAGTTAGCTGGAGAGGAGGAGCAGAATATGAATTCAGCTGGCTAGGATTAGGGGTCACAATGCATATACTGACTACTAAGAAAGCTAATCACATTTGGCACGCTAGCACTGGCCAGGAGGGATATAAGGAAACTTCAAATGCTTTTCCTTCTTTTCTTCTTTATCCCCTCCTCTTACTTATACTCATTACAATGTGCTGTGCAGTATGACCATTGTTGTTTATTTGAACAATGCATTTCAAGCATTTAACAATGCTCAAATCTAAAGCCATCCTCATCATCACATAATGGAGATCATAGGGTAACCTATAGCTGGACAAAGGAATATCCTACCATAGGGTGCCTCTATCTATTCTCAGACGGATAGCAGAAAACATTCATGTTTATTACAGTTCAAAGATCACCTACAGACTACACTAAATGCGTGTCTCATTTAGCTAGCTAATGCCAATTAAACCATTGTAAGTAGCAGTTCAGTATATTTCATTAACAGTTTTGGCAGCGTTTGGAAGAAGGGATCCAGGTTAGGGCTGAGATGAGGGTATTTTTGGGGTTTGAAGACTTCAATGACAAAGGGAGCAATTTAGAAATAGAAAATACATTTATTTCTTAGTGAGTAAACACATGCTCTTGAGGTCTACTTTTAACTACAGATAGACAATTCAGACTTTGGGCTGCTGAAGTCCATTACTTGTCAAAATTTTTCAGTGACTACAATAATGTATTGCAGTAGCAAACAAAATGCATAAATAAATCAAAAGTTCCAAAATGAAATGAATACTGGAGAAGGGCTTTAAGCTGTTTCTCATGCCAAATATATGCCTCATATCGTGTCAAGGCTCAGTATGTTGTTTCCTTGGTAACTAAAGGGTCGCTGGTTACATCTCTGACTCCCGCTTGCATAAGTATTGAGTTTCCGGCAAGTTCAGTGTCTGTGATTGAGAAGCCACCGTTTACTAGTAAATGCTAGAGGATAAATGGACTGCATTTAGACAGTGCTTTTCTAAACAGTGGTCACTCAAAGAGCTTTGAAGTATGCCTCACATTTACCCGTTCAGTCATGCATTTGTAGACTCCTTAATACACCGATGGCGGTGAAGACCATGCAACGCAACAGCCAGCCTGTCAGGAGCCGTTGGGGTTAGGCGTCTGGCTCAGAGACACCCCCCAAACAAACAACTTTTGTTTGGCCTCATTTAATGGAAAAAATGATCGGATGATAAGACAACTAAGGCAGAGGAAATCTTCAGTATTGAGAGTATTTTGAACATGGAGCCGATGCTGTGGTGATATCCTTGAGTTACACATGCACAAAGAGAGTTTTGTTTCAATGCGATAAGTATGACGTAAGTATGAAGTATGACGTTATTTGAAAAGATTATTTGAAAGGTCTTCTTATAACACTCCTACTCCTAACTCCATGGTGCCTTCTCAACTGTTGAACTGTGTTTGTGTGTGTTAGCGCCCCCCCCCCCCCCCCGCATGTTGGAAAACTTAAAGATGAGAGAAAAGAGAAAAAGGAGTTTTGAAAAAGTGACGTCTAAAAGTCGTATATTGACGCAAAGGATGGAAGAGCCACAGCGAAGGTTTCTTTTACATTCTATTGTACAGTAGTAAGAGGGGCTCCGATGGTACCGTGGTGGGTCTTTGGGACGGGGCCTGTGGTGAATGTAAAAGAAAAGCAGCCGTGGGAAGTGGAGCATGTATAATGTTCCTCAATTGAAATGCTACTACTGCTTTTAGTTTCCTTTCAACCCGGATGGGCGTTCGGCTCTTGATGGACATTAGTGGCGGTTTTGGTCACTCAAGTGCAAATGGTGGTTATAACTGAAAAACCTCTGACGGAACTGTCAGTTAACTGCTAAAAGGTTTTTATTTTTTTTTCTCCAAAAAAAAAACACGGTTCCAAGCTTCCCACTGGCACAGCCGTTTCCAACCTGATCCTAATGCCCTACAAAATTTCTCAAACGAGAATGTGCGGCCAAAAAAATCAATACCAGACTGAGAAAAAGTAAAGTGCTAAAACGTAAATCCTCTTTTTTATAGGGTTGTTTGTAACGTGTGCGTGTTACGAAGCAAAGCCTTAATCTTCATCCAACCGGTTTTCTAACATTCCCCCGGCATTTCCACCCTACCTCAACGGTCTCCATCATAGAACCAACGGGAAAGTTTTTGTTCAAATCCTGTAACCCCAAACTCAATCTGATCTCATAGCAGCCTTTTTCACTTTTTGTTGGGCAGCGAGTGAGAGAGAGAGAGAGAGAGAGAGAGAGAGAGAGAGAGAGAGAGAGAGAGAGAGAGAGAGAGAGAGGAGAGAGAGAGAGAGAGAGAGAGAGAGAGAGAGAGAGAGAGAGAGAGAGAGAGAGAGAGAGAGAGAGAGAGAGAGAGAGAGAGAGACTTTGTACCCTGGACTCTTTCTTTGCAGGCCTGATCACCTCCCCATGCTACAGTGGCTCCCAGCGTCCCTCCTCCCGCTGTGATCAAAGCCCATGTTTAGAATACATTTCATGTCCCCGAGTAATTAAGGCCTATGTATAATGGCTGTGATATGCTTTGTGCTGCCACAAACCTGTGATGCCACTGGATACACATTAGCTGGTGTGGGTCAGCCAAGGAAGCCTGTGCATTATTAAAGGCACATCCATAGTGGAGGGAGTGGAGGGGGGGGGGGGGGTAGCTTGGTCCTTTAGTCTGACATCACTCTGAGGTGTGTGCAGGCACAGGCGGGGGGGAACAGAAGTACAGATGGCCAGGGGTCTGGGCAGCGACACATGGGGAAGGCAGAACAGAATGACGAGGTGCACGGGGCCAACAACATGGAGAACATGGAGGTTTTGCATTTACAGTCGACTCAAAGTCTTAGTTGACCTTTCCTCTTAAAGTAACTCGTACAAGTCACCCTACACCGTCTGAAATGGGGCTTTAGGGGGGCATTAGGGTTCAACTCTGCATCTGTAAGATTTGTATTTATTCTCAGGCTTATATGCCCTCCCTTGAACTCCTCTTTCAGCTAATGAAACTGAACAAAAGGCTTCTTCCTGCTCCAAAGTGTGCACGTATATTTTAATAGGATACTATCAAGGCATGAAACTATAGGGAATAACGTGTGCACAGTCAGCATCGTATGCCTGAGTTGAGTCTGAGTTTGTAATCTGATGAGGCAGTCCTCCTTTGGCCTTCTTATTTCACCTAACCTCAAACACACACACACACACACAACACACACACACACACACACACACACATAGACACAGACCTACACAAACACTCACACACGCACACACACATACGCACACGCACACACACACACACACACACACACACACACACACACACACACACACACACACACACACACACACACACACACACACACACACACACACACACACACACACACACACACACACACACACACACACACACACACACACACACACACACACACACACACACACACATACACACACAGCAAGAGGGTCCATTCACTATCTGACTTTTACATTTCCAAGTGTAACTGAAAAACACCTACCATTCAATATTTTTGGTGTACGTACACGTTTGTTGGTGTCACTTTCTAGTCTATCGAGTTCAAATAAGGGCCTTTTCTTTTGCTGACAGAATCAGACAGGAAATGCCCCACCCCTGATTCCTTCCATCTAAATCACTCTATGTGATATTCATATGGTCAACGCTTCCCATTCTTACGTCTATCATTTGCCCTTGGTTGGTTTGTTCTGCTGCCTCCATCCCTCCCTCTCTCTTACCACTTTCCTCATCAACATTCTCTTTGTATCTGCAGCGGATGAAGAGGTTCTGAGCACCTGTTTGTGCTCATTATAATTATATGAATCCTAAAATTATTGCTGTGACGGAAATTTGCTTCAAGCTTACGCCA
>OLKM01000437.1:172387-184887 GCA_900291075.1 Melanogrammus aeglefinus
TCCTGTGTGGATGCAAATGTTTTATTTCACCTTGAATTCACAGTAAAGCTTCAATTTACATATTTTCACCTAACCAAGACAATACACTTATTTAAAAAATTGTTTACAATTTGCAATAGCGATCCAATTTTTATTACCATCATTATGTTACATTATTGTTATTATTATCATGCTCTAGCAGATCAATGAATGTGCCTTCTAGCCGGCACACATTTAGGGCTTAGTTTTGCACACTTATCAATTATTTACAAGCACAAAATGTATGTTGATTCAAGCATTATATTACTGACCTTGTGAACTTGTTGACAGCAAAATGGTTTTATTTGTCGGCTCGTTCAAATCCTAACCCTAACCCTAGCACCTGAAGTCAATATAAACATATTGTCATATTGTATCCAACCTGTTTTATTAACCATTTGTGTTCCCTGTGACATCTGCAGGACTCGACTTGATAAGAGAAGATTTACAGCAAACTGTGATTGTCTGTTTTTCAGAACGGTAGAGTGGAACAGCTACTATACAGCACTTCCCTTCAGTACAATCCCTATTGCCTACATACGATCATGGGTTCTTTTAGTCCAGCTCGCCAATTCAAATGACCACGCAGGACCAATCTTTTAATTTAATTTCATAGCATTTGCGATGGAAGAGAAGAAGAATGTCTTGAGATGCAGAGAGGGAGAAAAGGAAAGCATTTATGTGTTTGAGTGTGTATCGGGAAACAGTCGCCGGCCATTAGCGCCGCAGTGTAAGGCGTGTTTATCGGAGGTCAAGGACCATGCAGAATGAGTGGGAGAACACTAAAGCTACGATTGCTAATCCATCTACAATGACCGCGGAACGCGGAAAGCTCTGTCACTGCAGTTTATCACTTCGATAAGCTGATAGCCATGCCAAATGGTTTGATAGCAAGCCCGTCAAAAGTGACTGGGTAAAAATGTTGCGACACTTTGATTCCCCATTTAACAACCACAACCATTAGTGGGTTATTTTTCCACGGACAGAGACTTGAAGCTAATAGGATTAGACTCAGTCGGTTTAAATGCTTTAAGTCTGTGATAGTCAGACAGACTGCAGAGTGGCTGGAACATTGGGTATATTAATACAAAAACCAAAGCAAAACTATTGGCTTTTCAATTGTTAGTCAATAGCTCAGTCCATAGCTCACTGGAAAAAAAAAAGCTGTCAATCACTCTCACAGCAATTACCTTTTTCTGCCTTTTCCAAAACTAAAAGAATCCTATGAAAACACTTGGCAATAAAAGTCTAAGAGATATCAATAATATTTTTTATCCAAGGCTTCTCATAGTACAGATATATTTCATTAAGGGAAGGTAGGTGTAGGGGTTGTGTTCTTACTAAAGAAGGCCTTCAGAATGGACTGCAGACATTGGAGGATCAAAGACATTTTGGATGGGAGTAGAACATTCTGGACACACACTTCACCATACCGCCTCTTGTTTCGTCCTCGATTAGGCTTTTCTTCGAGGAAAGTGTTTTTCCTGGAAGAAAGGCCCTTTCTTCCGCTTTCTTGCAGGCAGAATAAAGTGGAGGGTGGAGGAAGGGGAGAACATGATGAGCTGTGTATTGACCGGAGCAGGAATAAGGTATAGGTTGAACCGTGAACACCCCGAACTGTCGATGCCGAGCCTCTCCTGGTGTGCCACCGAGAGACATGTAAGATATTTATCTTTTGATGGCTTCACAAGGCCATTGGGTAGGAATGGGTGGGATATGTACACACATACTCACAGTTTTGTCTTTCTTATTTAAGTTGCACTTATTTGTATATATTATCTTATACCAAGATGGCGCCGCGGAAGGCCGCCTCGGTACTTCGCTGCGCAGCGATTTGTCTAGTTTTGTTCATTAATTTAGGGTTTTGCCTTAATACCCGGAGCTCTTTCACCAAAGAAGAGCTCATGAACATCGGGGAAACAACTTCTTTGGATTTGTTTCCAGACTTTCTCATCCCATCTGTGGAAATATTGGACATTCTGGTCAAAGGTGCGCTCACCTTTGTTCATGCAGCGAGATGGCGCAGGAGAGGGAGACAAGCCGGGGCGTTCGCGCGGCTCCGACGACGCGGACAACGCACTCCGCTACCCGGAATATTTCTCTCCAACGTCAGATCACTGTGCAATAAACTGGACGAGGCTCCAGCTACTGGTGAGGAGGAACAGAGACTTTTCTTCATCTTCTGTTTTTTTGCTTCACGGAAACGTGGCTGTGTGGATCAACACCGGACTCTGCGCTACAGCTGGCAGGCTTCCAGCTGTTCAGAGCGGACCGCGACACGGAGCTTTCCGGCAAAAAGGAAAGGGTGGAGGGATCTGTTTCTACATCAACAGTGGCTGGTGTAAAGATGTCACAGTGATGCTACAGCACTGTTCTCCTGTTCTGGAAACCCACATTATAAACTGTAAACCCTTTTATTCCCCCCGTGAGTTTGCTTCGTTCATTCTGGTCGGCGTTTACATTCCAGCGCAAAACAACGTGCAGGAGGCACAACGTCAGCTGGCCGACCAGTTGCTGGACGTGGAGTGGACTAACCCGGACTCCTTTGTTATTGTCGTTGGTGACTTTAACAGAGGAAATCTCAGCCATGAACTTCCCAAATACCGCCAGCTCATTAAGTGCCCAACCAGAGAGGAGCACACACTCGACCCCTGTTACACAACTTTAAAGAAGGCCTATCACGCCGTCCCCCGCGCTGCACTGGGACACTCTGAGCACCTCATGGTCCACCTGATTCCTGCATACAGGCAGAAGTTAAAACTCTGTAAATCTGTTGTGAGGACGCCTAGAAAGTGGACTAGTGGGGCTGTGGAGGATCTTAATGTGTCCTTGGACTGCACTGACTGGGATATTTTCAGGTCTGCCACCAACAGTCTTGATGAATACACTGAGGCTGTGACATCTTATATCAGCTTCTGTGAAGACAGCTGTGTACCATCTCACAGCAGGGTGATCTACAACAACAACAAACCCTGGTTCACAGCAGAACTCGGACAGCTAAGGTTGGCAAAGGAGAAGGCGTTTCGGAGTGGAGTCAAAGACCGGTTTAAGGAGTCCAAATACAGGTTTAGCAAGGCGGTGAGAGATGCTAAGCTCTTGTATTCAAAGAGACTCCAACAGCAGTTCTCAGATAATGACCCAGCGTCTGTCTGGAAGGGTCTGAGACTGCTCACCAATTACAAACGGTCTGCCCCCCACTCCATCGATGACCCTCACCTGGCCAATGACCTGAATAATTTCTACTGCAGATTTGAAAGACAATGCTGTCCTGGTACCATCCCCCATACACCCATTCACCACCCCCAGATCACCACATCCTCCTCCACCAACTCAGTAGGAGCCCAGGTGTTCCCTCTCCTGCCTACATCCTAGCTCAGGGTTGGCTTAGCTCAGGAGGTAGAGCAGTTGTCTTGTAACCGAAAGGTTGCTAGTTCGATCACCAGCTCCTCCTTGCTGAGTGTTGATGTGTCCCTGAGCAAGACACTTAACCGTAACTGCTCCTGACAAGCTGGCTGTCGCCTTGCATGGTTGACTCTGCCGTCGGTTTGTCAATGTGTGTATTAACTGATGTAAGTCACTTTGGATAAAAGCGTCTGCCAAATGCCCTAATTGTAATTGTACATCTGAGACCCCCTCCCCCCCTCTGTCACCTCTCTCCATTCTGCAGAGGGACGTCAACAGATTTTTCAAGAGGCAGAAACCCTGCAAGGCAGCTGGACCGGACTGTGTCTCCCCCTTCACCCTCAAGCACTGTGCAGATCAGCTGCCGATGGATCACTGGCTTCCTGTCTGACAGGAAACAGCATGTGAAGCTGGGGAAGCACGTCTCCAACAGCCTGACCATCAGCACCGGATCCCCTCAGGGCTGCATTCTTTCTCCCCTGCTCTTCTCCCTGTACACCAAGGCCTCCAGTCACCAGTCCGTCAAGCTCCTGAAGTTTGCAGGTGACACCACCCTCAACGGGCTCATCTCTGGCGGAGATGAGTCTGCCTACAGGTGGGAGATTGACCACCTGGTGACTTGGTGTGGCCAAATAACCTAGAGCTCAATGCTCTAAAGACAGTGGAGATGGTTGTGGACTTCAGGAGGAACTCAGCCCAACCCTCCCCCATCACCTTGTGTGACTCCCCAGTCAACACCGTGGAGTCCTTCCGCTTCCTGGGCACAGTCAACAGCCAGGACCTCAAGTGGCAGCAGAACGTGAGCTGCATCACCAAAAAGGCACAGCAGAGGATGTACTTCCTGCAGCTGAAAAAGTTCAACCTGACAAAGGCCATGATGGTGCACTTCTACACCTCCATCATAGAGTCCATCCTCACCTCCACCATCACCATCTGGTACGCTGCTGCTACCGTCAAAGACAGGAGCAGATTGCAGCGTATCATCAGCTATGCTGAGAAGGTTCCCTGCAGGTCCCTCCAGGACCTGCATGCCTCCAGGACACAGAGGCTTGCAAGGAAGATCATGTTGGACCACTCCCACCCCGGACATATACTCTTTGCAACACTGCCCTCCGGTAAGAGGGTGAGGTCTGTCAAGACCAAAACTTCCCACCACAAAAACAGTTCCCGTCTGCAACTGGCCTCATCAACAACAGCCCCGGACCCCCACTGACACTGGCATGCACACTACCCCCCCCCCCCCCCTTCCCCCATCAACACCCAAAGTCATCTGCCTATGCTATGATGACAACAAGTTTTGCACTACTTAAATCATCACACAAAATTGTACATGTATTCTTTCTTATCTTATCTTCTTATCTTATTACGGTGCATATGTAAATGTATATCGAGTATCTGTATTTATTTATTTTTATTTTTTATTTACTCTTATCTTTTTCAGAACTTATTATTTAATACTTGCATTGTTGTTTAATGTTTACTGATTATTGTTTGTTCAGATCGTGCGCAACAAATACCAAGACAAATTCCTAATATGTGTAAATGTATTTGGCAATAAACCTTTTCTGATTCTGATTCTGATTCTAAACAGAGGGAATAAAAGGCTTCTTCTTGCTATGTATTTTCAATATAACGCCGGCCTCCCTATGGTCCAATAGAGAGGAATTAATGAACATGCAAATGCTGTCCTGCAACGGCTAGTCTGCCAACCTCTCTGTAATTGTCACTCCACCTGCTTCAATTGAAGCGTCCCCAAAGCAATGGTGCGCTCTGAGTTGCAATTAACATCAGGTGAAAACAATGTTTGATTCACTGCTACTCTTAACGCCGTGAATGGATTAAGCTCCGGGTAGTTCGTCAACAGGCTCGGCCGTCCTGCCGTTTCGGACTATTAGTGACAGAAGCGGGCCTCAACGACACCATTAACAACAACAAGACAGAGACAGATAGGGTGTCAAAGAGTGATGGATTGAAGTCCAAAGAAGACAAATAGGCATCGCAATAAAACAAAATCGAAACCAATTTTTACGGTTGTTGTTTTTTCATGCGATATACAATTCAGTGGCCCAGTTTTATTGTTATTTTGCTGCCAAGAGGTGGGAGCGGGGGGGGGGGGGGGGGGAACGTGTCTCCAGCGGCCAAGAACCAAAGCCACACAACTCTAGCTGCAAAGCTGGAGTATTTGTGTGCCTCATCCAGGCCTCCGGGAGCTGCTGGACGACAAGCGTGTCTGTGTGGCCAACGTAGTAAAATCAGCTGACTCCGCCCCCCGGCCGCAGCCCAAGACCATCCCCCTAAACACACACTGTGGAGGTGAGGTGGAGAAGAAAGACCCCTGGTCCTGGCGTCTGGTGAGGCTCCGCCATACAGCCTCACCAAAGGACTGCGCCTTGATTTCTCGATGGTCTCAGAAAATGTGCTTCTACCCCTTAGGTTCTCCACGTCTTTTGAAATCTTTTTCCGCACACATTCTTCCCAGAACACCATTCGTACCTTATGAATGAATGAATTGATAAATTGATTAATCTATGTAAATAATATACTGTGGAAAGTTGATATTTTTTTATCCTTGCAAAATATCCCTCAAAACTGGTTAACAAACCAGCAGCCTGAAGATAGATAAGTTGATGGATGAATGGATGGAAGGATGGTGAAATAGAATCAGGGTGGAATGACTGCAGACATATTGAATGGCAGGGTGAGAGAACTCTGTCATGTGTCATGACACATCAGTTTGAATGCTTTGTGGAGGTGACAGGCACGAGTGATCCTTGACCTTGAGGGTGTATGCCTTGTGTGATGTATGTGTATGTGTGTGTGTGTGTGTGTGTGTGTGTGTGTGTGTGTGTGTGTGTGTGTGTGTGTGTGTGTGTGTGTGTGTGTGTGTGTGTGTGTGTTGTGTGTGTGTGTGTGTGTGTGTGTCAGTGTGTTTTTTAAAGAAAGACATTGACACAGGCACACAGATGGACAAGTGTACCTATGCATCACGAACCAGCTGCACATTTAGGAAGATAACACTGCTTAGGAGGTCGTCTAGCCATCCAAAGGTTGCTGGATTGATCCCTGGGTCCTCCTAGCTTCTCCTAGCTTAGTGTCAAGGTCTCTCTGAGCAAGAAACGTAATCTTAACTGTTCCTGACGATAATGGGTGAATGTGAGGCAATAATTGCATTGCACTTAGAGTAGCCACAGCTCTGGAAAGCGTTGTACAAATGCAGTCCATTTACTGTTTACTTCTACAAATAGAAATACCGAACACAACACTACACACATACAATACAGACACTGACCAAGATACACACAGTCAAAAACACACACACACACACACACACACACAAACACACACACAAAAACACACAGTCAGTCACACACATTGCAGAAGACACACACACAAACACACAGAGATGCACAGTGGAAAAAACACACATGCTATCTTAGAGGCGAGAAGTGAAAGGGAGTAGCGATCACATTGTAAACACGCAGGGTGTGACAACGAGTACTTGGCTGCCGGCCATGTGCCTGTCCAATCAGATCATAGAATCAGTGTGTGAAGCCACAAAACGGGAGGACAAGGGGCCAATGATTGACAGACGCTTGGCTCCTGAGGTGTGGATGGAGGACAGACAAACGGCTGCATAGGGTCTCTTCCACGGCAGCCCGCTGTCATGATCATCATCATGCTGGTACTGAGACTCACCGACTAGGAGGGACACCTCTGGGTATGATGTGTATTAGTTGTAGACGTGACTGTAGTCATGAAGTGGTGGTCGTGGCGGTAGAATTATTACTGCCAACATTGTTCTGGCAGCACAAAATTGCTGTGGTGTTCTTAGTTCAATTTTTCTGGTGTCTTATTGCGCAGGGAGGAACCTAAAGCAAAGCTCTGACTAGATGTAGGTGCAGAAGGTTTCTTCATTTTGTGAAAACAAACAGAGAGAAACAAAACAACAATAAACCATAGACCGAAAAACTGGGGCAGGAACTAAGGAAGTTAAATACTGCCCCCCCTCAATATCATCGAGGGGGGGCAGTGCCTCCCTCAAGGAACGCCTCCTTGCATTTCTCCAGGCTGTGATTGAGGCTCTGTGGTGGAGGCTCAGTGGTGGAGGCTCAGTGGTGGAGGCTGAGTGGTGGAGGCTCTGCAGTGGAGGCTCTGTGGTGGAGGCTCTGTGGTGGAGGCTGAGTGGTGCAGGCTCTGCGGTGGAGGCTCAGTGGTAGAGCCTCTGCGTTGGAGGCTCAGTGGTGGAGGCTCTGTGGTGGAGCCTCAGTGGTAGAGGCTCTGCGGTGGAGGCTCTGCGGTGGAGGGTCAGTGTTGGAGGCTCTGTGGTGGAGGCTCAGTGGTAGAGGCTCTGCGGTGGAGGCTCTGCGGACGAAGGTCAGTGGTGGAGGCTCTGTGGTGGAGGATCAGTGGTGGAGGCTCTATGGTGGAGGATCTGCTGCATCGCTGGGCCGGCTCAGCGCTAGCAATCTCTGGCTCGGGAACACAGCTAAGCAGGTCAGGAACAGGGCTGAGGCAGGTTAGGACCAGAGCTAAGCAGGTCAGGAACAGGGCTGAGGTGGGGTAAGGCTGAGTGGGGCTGGGGGTTTAAGCTGGGAAGCGAGGGCTGAATCCTCTCCAGGATACTGCCAATGAGGCGGTATTCACACTCAAAGGTTGCTGCCTTGAACATGGACAATGAGGACAATTTGTGTTCAGTTCCTTTTGTTGGTCGGTTCATTCTCTCACAGCTTGTGCAGAGAGGTGAGCCAGTGTAGGTAGAGAATAAGATTTACTTTTAAAATAACAAGGAGCAGTGGACATACTTTGGCAGAGATATGGAACTTAACATTGGTTGCAAACAGTTCATTAGCTACAGAAAGGAATGAACAGGTAGCGAGTGGGGCAAGGGCAGAAATTTTACAAAATGCTCCAGTCCCCGTCGAATAAGGGAGCAAGCGTTTCCAACAAAAGCCATTATTTTTACTAGCAAATAAAAAAGCAACTTCATGAAATTGTGTTGTAATCAGTGGTGGCTGGTGTTAAATTAGGAAAAGCGCACACCAAAAAATCCTCTTTTACATAATGTATACTGCCATATTAAGTCATGAAAGATGTAAAAGCTCTAATTTGAGTGTAATTTGTTCGAGATGCCAAATCCACCCGTCAGCTATTGGTGAGTGATATATCGGGCCTGGTCGACAGCGCACGCCTCCATATGAGCCAATTTAGATTTAAGAACGCTCCCGGCTCATTTCTGAAGCAGGGCGCCTCTACCTGATTAGTTCGGGGAATCCATCTCGCCTGTCAATCACAAGTGTGTGGATGCAACACTTCTTAATGGTGGAGAAAAGTGGGTGGGTGGGAGCAGATATGGGGCTGTGTTTATTTTCAAAACCATGCCCTCCTTTATTACTTCTGCTCTCTTTCTCTCGTTAATACTCTCCAATCTAGCAAACAGTACCTTTAAGTGCCCATTACTGAGCATGACTGCAAAATAATGAATAATCTGAGATGGGGAGATTGACATGGTAGGAAAAGGCAGAGCAGCTGGGGGGGGGGGGTCGTTAACAGCCCCGGCAGCCGCTCCTCCTCCTGCTATAAATCCCCAAGTTCCACGCTGAGGTGCGGACTTGACCTTCTCTGCCCCTTTAGTGCCTTCTGTGCTCTATCCCGTTTGGGCAGGAAAACTGGCTCTGCTATACTATCCATCACAACAATACATCTCCCCAGGACGCCACACGAGCCGCAGCTAAACGCCCAAAGCGCAGAACTACGATAGCGGGATCGGAAATGTATCAAAAAAAGAACAACCGCTTTCATTGTGAAGGGCTGTTGCCGAAATCACTGGTCTTTCTCACTGAAAAACAAGATTACACAGAGTGGCGTTTTTATATGTCGGTGTGTTCAAGTGCATGAATATCTTAGGAGGGAAGCTATCATTGTTGTCTACTCCCCGCTACGAAATCAGACCGTTTAAGGAACTAGACTCTGTCTCATGCTGTTTATCAAACTCACTGCCGGACTGAATAGAAGCAGGCTGGTCATGCAGATAGGATGACAGTAAATATAGTAATATAGATATTGTATGTTAACTCCTCTTCTGTTCTGCGATAATACTATTTTGAGATGGGAATGAAAGCTTTACCAAGTCAGAGCTTAGGCTAGAGAGGCAGCCAGAAAACCCGAAGTTTGCCTTAAACTGATTTTGAAATTATGAGCTGCATCTTAACCAATTAGGACCTTGTAATCAACCGGCTTGTTCCGTCATAATCGGAGACTATTACCCACTCCATGTTCCTCGGAAGTGTAGTTTAAAAAATAATGATGTTGAAAAAATGTATCGTCTTTAGCAGACAATCATCAGTTCCCCTGTCATTTGGGCTAGGTTTAACAATGGCCCCCAGACTGCGACTAAATTGAGAACAACTGAATAAATTCAAAAACCTGACTCACAATATTAGAGTGGAAATAACAAAAGTCATTCCAACAACTTTAATTGGCCTTATAAACCTTAAAAATAATAAGAATTTAGATGGATTTCAGTTCAAAATATATAGAATGTGGGGCATTCGTAAATATATCGTGTGCAACTTAAAGTGACAATGTAAAACAACTGAACTAGCTCATAGCTTAAAAATACATCAACGTATCTGTAGTCAATGTGGATTGATAGTTATTTTAATAATTGTATCAATATAATTGTATCTTACAATTATATTCTACAATATTTTATATTCTACAAATAAAATAATGCTGGCCAGCTGTATGAAGGTATTATTGTAGCAAAAGTCTTTAGCACCTGTAACTGCAGATTTTGTATGCGCACACTAAAGGCACAAATGTGTAACAGTAAATTGGAAGTCCTAAATATTTATTTAGCATGTGTACTCTAAAGTCGCAAATGTGTAACAGTACATTTGAAGTCCTAAATATTTTTTCTGCCATTGTAAACATTAAATAGTGTCTACAAGTTCACAAGTCTGTGTTACAGGTGTACAAATCCTATCCTGTGCATCACAACTTCAAAGAGTCATGCACGTGACATTTTTGCTACAACATTGCAGCACAGTTGGTGCAAAACACATTCACACACCCGTGTTTCATAATCTCTGAGGACATGCACAAAAGTTGTGCATTTGTAAACCCAAATGTGAACTAATGCATCAGAAGTTGCACATCTGTGAAATATTTCCTCACAAATGAAATTATATAGATCGCTATGTTCAATGAGCATTTTAATGAGCGAGCACTAGTCCATCGTTACAACTGCTCGAATCTGCTCCTGCAAGTCTCAGCTGTGGGTTATTTTTAGGTTGTTTTGCAACACGTCTAGGTGGTACATTTGTAGCAAAAGTGATTTGTATCCGTGTGAGGCAGAGCGTCCGTGGGCGGGACAAAATTGCAGCATTAACCAATGAAAGTCACCAGCAGGAGGTGCAACTACACTGGGACCATCCAAGCAGACCATTAAAATACATTGAAGGACACTTGCGGCATGTTAATGCAATAATTTTGGGGGAATTCAGTTGAACTAAGTAATTTAATTTGACAGAATGTAAGATACCCAACTCCGTCGTGTAGGATGCCCTCTTGTCTACTTTCAAGACTCCAGAGTGTAAGAGTTTGCTTGGATGGTCCCAGTGTAGTTTGAAAAATGCACCTCTATGGAAAAAGAAACATACCACCAACCACATGCTATTTCTATTCAGTTTCACACATATGAACAATCTTTGACGTAATATTTCAATTAGGCTAATTGTTTGCATGTTTGTGCTGTGTACATCCTATGTGTGTGCAAGCTTATGTTACAGTTCCAACCTGCTTAGGCACGTTAAAATAGCAACACCAATTGCGCTATCCGCTAGGGCAATTAAACCAGGATATTTTTCGCTCAGCGGTGAAATTGCGAAATCGATCTGTACGATAGCACCATGTATCATTTGTGCCGGAACACGCCTCTGCTTTTCGCCGACACGCCTCTCAGGGCGCAAGTCTAGTGGCGCGAGTTTGCTGCGGGGGGAAATCAGCTTTGCTCCAGCTGCAAACTAGCAACGATACATGCGTCGTTGTAGAAAGTCAATTGCGCTGGGTGCAAGATAGGGCCCTTAATGTTTATGTTTTATATGATTGCTCCTAATTTACATGCTATTCTGAACTGCACAGTGTGAGTCTGTTTTTCCCTCCCACTGAACTATGTTGAGAATGACTGGAATAAGCACAGGGTTTGAACTTGTCAGCCGTGTTCTCTTTGGGGCACAGTTGTGGGAACGAGTGGCAGTTTTCATCCTTAAAAGACTCCAGAGATAGGCATGTATAATAATAGGGCTTCAGGCTAGATTTACAAACCAGTAGTTTGTTTTGCACAACACTATGCAGAAATAGAAACAAATCAAATAATAACAGTTGGGCACTGTTTGTTTTGCAGACATTAAGTTGCAAGGAGCTGATATGTGTGTTGGGCAACAGATACCAAATAACAGATACTTCCAATTCCTACATTAGTTAATTTGAAACGCATCATTTTAATATTCATAATAATCTATGATATGAAATGCTGATCCCTATGGGTACATTTCTGGCAAAGAGAGAGCCGTTGCAGATATGCTCTTGAATTTAACAATTTTTTTTATTATGTTGTATACCAAAGCATTTTTCCATACACGTTTAATTTTATCGGAACACAGTGGCACATATGATAAATCAGAAGCGCATATCTCTAAAGCCACACAAGTTCAGCTTTGGACAAAATAGAGTTTGACAGTGAATGTAGGATTAACGTAAGATTAAAATTTAAATGTCGCTTGAAGGGGCCTCCTGCGTTATCATCTTGGTAGCACTGTGTCTTCCGTTTGCTAAGAAACACTGGGCTAAAAGTTGAATACCGTACACTGGAAGTAATCCACTGATCATGTGACCTCTCTTGGTGTCAGGCTTTAAACTAAGAGACCCGGGCTTAGAGTTGTAGTCGGTAGGATTCTGATAGGAACAATGAAAAAGTAAGAGCCAATAGACACGAAGCAGAGCATGGAGCGTGGAGTTACAGCCCTGGAAAAGTGGGCCTGAGTGTGTGAGTGTGTACATTGATCTGTGTCTGTTAGTGT
>OLKM01000437.1:189887-200969 GCA_900291075.1 Melanogrammus aeglefinus
ACACACACACACAGAAACACACATACACGCACAAATGCACACACACACACACACAAACTGTTGATATTTTAGAGTCAATGCAAGTTAAATTCAAAGGGCGCTTGAGATTCAGAAACCCTTAAGGAGTTCTAAACTGCAGAGACACTTTATACCGACTCTTATGCGAGAATTGGGTTCACGCTCCATAAATATCAAATATTTCTATGATACTCCACCAAAGAAAGTTGAAATGAGGTAGAAACACACATTACTTCAACGACACCAAGCCTTGAGAGTCTTTTAACTCTATAAGCCCTGTTGGAACAAGTGTGCAAATGCTAATTTGCGCTCAAATAGCGCCTCATTTGCTCTTAAGTGTTGTGACAGCACACAAGTGGAGAGTAGTACATAGATTGTGAATAATGTCCCTTCTGCATCTACAAAACAGCAATGGCATCCTAAAACAGGGCCCTGTCTGCAGCTTCCGCTGACGGATGTGTGGCTGATCTCTGCTGGTGTTTACACCAACTCGACCAGCTTCCAGGACCCCAGCCCAACAACACAACTGTCTTCTCTGTTGCTGTGCTTTCTAAAACACTTGCCTCACCCCTGTTACTGTTAGATAGCATTATGTCAATGGTTAATAGCAAGTAACAATACCATACAGCCAGCATACCTACGACTTCTAGACCAAGAGAATATCTATGATTATATTTGTTTCAAGGATCATTCGAGTCCAGCCGATGGGTGTGTATAGAAATGTCACCGACCTCAGGGTGTGGGAGTGAGATATTGGTTTTGCAATGAAAACATCCGTTTGGGGGGATTGGGTGGTCTCAATATGGCATCAGGCAGATGATAAAGGTCATGTAGGAGGTGAGGGTCCGTTCAACTGACCAACTCATCGACTTAAATTACAACGTAGTCAACATTTGTTTGCTGTCTATTATTTTGTTGGCATTATGGTTCATTGTTTCATTTCCTTGTCATTTATCACTGCAACGTGACTTGTATTTATCATATAACTTTACGTTGACACATGGAAAATCTTCTGTTTGACAAGATATCAAAGGAACAAAGCTATCCAAGCAAACTCCTCCGACACAATCAGGC
Organism: Melanogrammus aeglefinus; assembly: GCA_900291075.1. Lineage (NCBI taxonomy): Eukaryota > Metazoa > Chordata > Actinopteri > Gadiformes > Gadidae > Melanogrammus > Melanogrammus aeglefinus. The sequence continues at coordinate 190,980 of OLKM01000437.1, forward strand.
TTTTCTCCATGTAACTCAAAATCTTGAGATATTGTGTTGGTCCAGAACAATATGTTTTTTAGCGGGGAGATTTAGTGATCTATCTACATCAAATTTAAAAGTAATAATAACAGAAGAAAAATCCCAAAAGATTCCTAAATTCCATTTCAAAGCACCGTTCCATGTGTTAGTACCTCAAAGACATACTTTCAACTTGAATCATTCACAGAGATGTCTTGGTTCAACTGATCGACTTTTATATTACAACCCCATGTCTGCCCTTACCATGCTCGTTTAACGTTTACCCACAATCCAGTGTGGGAGACCCTGCCAAAATAATCCTCACTGGTCTTTGGCCATTTCCTCTGCGATATGCAGCTAAGCTATCTGACACTCAATCATATCCCCAATCTCACACACACACACACACACACACACACACACACACACACACACACACACACACACACACACACACACACACACACACACACACACACACACACACACACACACACACACACACACACACACACACACACACACACACACACACACACACACACACACACACACACACACACACACACACACACACACAAAACAACAAACACATTTACATCCCACAATATACATAAAATACATACACAAGCACAAATCCCAGTGATCCTCATCTCATCCCTATCAATTTCAGCCATGAAAAACAATTCCAAAGGCAGAATAAGCATTAATCCATTCATCTACCGCAAGAACAACCTTCTTAAACCATGCCTTAGGCAACCTTTTATTTGCCTTGTTGCAGACCAAAGAGTCCCTAAAGTGTTTTTGACCAAACCAGAAAAAGAAAGGCGTAAGACGTTTGACCTCGGATGATGGCAGTCACCATATCACACCTCAAAATCATCGGCCGCGCGGCTCATTGGTCCATGTCATGTGACAGTGGGAGTTCAGAAAGCACTTTTCAATGCACGATAACTGAATCCTGAGGGAAAAAGAACAAAAAGAAAGAAAACACTGCACAAGTGCAGTAACGTAGGGATATAATCCAATCAAACATAACTTACCTGTGGGTTGGCCAGGGAGAGAGACAGGGTAGATGGTTGGAAGATGATGCAGTCATACCCCAGAGGAATATTGAGGGGAGGAAAAGAGAGAAAGAGACAGAAATACAGTCAGCCAGGGCAACAACGTTTTTGAGATTATTGATTGAGTCTATCTGCATTTTTTGCAGGACAATGAAAGCTTTTGAAATGACATCCAGGGGCAGGATCATTAATATGTGAAACACCTCTGTGGATAAATTACTGATGGTGTGCGTCGCAGCGGGGACAAGAGAGGCAAACAAAAGAGGCCCACTTGCTCATTGGACGTCTTGGCTGCCCGGGAAGTTTGATTGGTTTTCATAAAAGGAGTATGACGACCTCGAGAGCCGAGTGAAGTTAACCTTTGAATCGGCCAGTAAGAACAGCAGTTGGAGGTCAGTTGGCCAATAGGAACAGCCGTGGAGGTGTGGGTGGTAATCAGGGTTAAAGGGTCCACACAGTGCAAGTACAAGTAAACCGGCCCCACTTTGGAAGTGATTCATAGAACTTAATGGGGGGCCCTAATAATAAACAAACAGCCGCTCAACATGGTATCACCATAATTACCATATAAGCAGGGGCATTAGCCAAGAGAAAGACTTTAGACAATTCCAAACATATAGTCTGTGCAAATCCGTCACTGCCCGCCAATTTCGAAGAAGCAGGTTCCACTATCTAAGCGGGCATCTCTCCGGGCGAGAGGCCAAACACCTGAACAGTGAATGAGTGTATGCCCGGGAAGGCTTGTTCAGAGAGGAGCTGGAGCAAGGCCAACTGCAGACCTCAGCGTCCCCCGTCCCCCCCATGAAATAATCCCTCAGCGGCTATAATTTATGGAGTCCTTGGGAGGGGACTTGTTTTAGTCAACAGGATAAATAGAATCATCTACAAGGAGCGACGAGCCCACTAACTTTTGCCCTGCTGTTCTGTTATTTTGCCAATGACTCTGCAAAGTATCTGTTTTTGTGTCTATTTATAAATTAGGACAGAAGCCTGTGCCATTGACTATTTCCCAGTACATTTATAGTGACAGTCTTGTGCCACTAGGGGCGCCAGGACCGGACCACTGGGCTTCATCTTTTCACTGGGAGATTGAGTACAAAGCCAACCCATTGTAACTACAGTTGTTACCCTGGGCTAGGTTAATCAAATATTTTAATATTCATACCAGTAATAACACGTCAGTCATTAGTTCTTGATTCTCATCTTGTCCTTTGACTGATTATGTTCCAGCCATACGAGTGTTGTACCACGACACCAAGATAAACAGACACCACAGATACCATCTCGATATATAAATTCATGATTCTAAACTATCCCAATAAAATTTTGCAAAATCTCTGTTCCATTCAGATTGCAGGACCATATTTTCACATCCCAAACATCAGAAATAGCAGACTGCTCATCAATGCCACAGTTTAAAAAAATTGGGGAGATTTCCACAGCCACTTTTGAATGGGTAATAAGGGTTTGCTGTTGTTGTTGTGTAGGAAATATAATTGTTGTTTACACCATTTAATCAGTCACCCCTCCTGCTCTTTGTATTGTTTCGCTCCTCGTCTGTGCTCCAGAACAATCTGCCAGCGAGTTCCCTCCAAAGCCAGACGGGGGAATGTTGGCGTGGAGCATGTCTAATCAGGGTGCTTATAGCTGCTAATGAACATTGCAGCCCCACCAGCGTACGCACAACCCGTCCTCACCGCAATCAGCCAGCGCACCGCCCCGGCATCCAATCAGAAGACACAGCGAGTCTGTCAGCCAAACAGTCAGTCAGTCAGTCAGTCAGTCAGTCAGCCCCGACACCTAGCAATTTCACGAGCCACCTAGGATGTCTATCAGCCAGCCGGGAGTACAGTACATCTCTGCAGCTGACCAGCCACTGAGGTTCAGCTTGTCAACCATCTTGTCAAGCAGACACTTTGACAGGCCTGTCTATTAGCTGGATACTGCCCAGGAACAGTCAGCCAGTAAAGGGGTGTCATTCAATCAGGCGCCATGTCTGTGTATAGCAAAACATGTTTTTGTTCTCCTCACCAGTCAGTCAGGCAGCCCCAGCACAAAAGATGACTTTTTATGTACTGCTATGGCCTATCATTTATACAAATAAACGTGGCAGTGGGATAACAGCTTTTCCATCGTAACCATCTGACTTTATTACGGCAGCAACACTGCGGGATGGTGTTAGATTAATAAGGACACACATGTATAAACAGAGTTTATTCCTATTTTCAGTTTAGTTGTTTAGGCTTAAGTGAGGAAGACAAGATTGAGACAGATAGAATAGATAGAATAAAGACACATGAAGAGAAGATGCAAGGATGTAGTTAAGGAGGAATTGGCTTTCCTTCTTGTCTCTTTCTGGTGTGCTCCCGCCCCTTTGTCTAGCGTGCCTATTCATCTTATCATGCAGGAGCAGTAATAGGGCCATAAAACATTAATTTCATTATTGCAGCAATACAGCGGTTAGCTAGACGTTGAGCGGCTGCGATGAGGGCGGAGGAAAGTGGTTAGCAGGCTGGGAAAACTCTGACAAAACGCCCAGACGTGCGTCCTCCTGTCAGGCCTTTATTTCCACTCATTTTTTTCTGCTTCCTTTTAGCAAAGTCAACCCTGTGTTTTCAAGTGAGCTTTAGGGACGCAACTCTTATCGCCGTTTTCAATTGAATATAATTAAAATTAAATAACTGGATTATTCCATTTCGCCGGAGGCCCTACAAAAATAGATGAAATTTCCTTGGGATGTTAGGGCCTATTAAAATAGTCACACAAAACTGGAATAATAATGCTTCCACCACTGCACATAATTGACTTATTTCCTTTTTAATCCCCTTTTTATTTGACAATCTTGATGAAACCTGATGAAAATACAATTATTCCACCTTAAATTAAGTTATTTGAGAAAATATAAGGACGTAAATCTATAGCATCCAAACCTATTTTCACCCACACCTCTCTCTCTCTCTCTCTCTCTCTCTCTCTCTCTCTCTCTCTCTCTCTATTGGCTTTGAATTAACACCCAGTCAGATCTTGGGCTGTGATTAAGGTGCCCCGTTCGGTCCTTGTCTGTCGTTCGCCCCTCTTATCTTAAGGCTGTGTGTCCTTGTCTTTGTAGGTTATTACTCTTATTGTTGTAAACCACTTCCCCTTTCACACTGCACTAAACTTCAACCGCTGTGCTCCTTTCCTCCCTCCCTCTGGGTGTTTCCCGGGAGTTTTTCTCCTGCCCTTCAGATGGCTTAGGGGTTAGCAGGTGTCATATAAAGAGGGCCTGCGAAGCCCTGAGAGATTGGAGCTGTGATCAAGGGCTCGCATATACAAACCAGTTTGACTTTGACCTGAATTGACTGAATTGAAACACACACACACACACACACACACACACACACACACACACACACACACACACACACACACACACACACACACACACACACACACACACACACACACACTCACAAATACAAAGACACACACTCACACACACGCATGCACACACGTGCACAGACACAAACGCAAACACAAAGATATACACACACACGCACGCACTTTCATGCACAGACAACACACATAGACACACACACACACAAAAAAATGTACAGACACCCAACACACAAATTAATGATGATGAGATGTGTTGTCAATGGATGGCCTGTTTGAAAGGTCATTCGGACATAGGACAAAGAACCAGTACACCCGTGTGCGTGTGTGTTGTGGCAACCCGGCACGGTGAGCGAGCCACCTCCTCCCAAACAGGACACCGATTCCAAGAGAACGGCCAAAAAGGCATGTTTATTTTAAAGCAAACATTAAGTCTCTCAAAAAGCAAAGAACAAAAACCTGGGAGGAATCCACGGTCCCCTCCTTCGTGGGTGGAATCCCGTCACCCACGAGGACCGGTCTCTCCGTCCACGATCCACATGGCTGGGAGAGCGCCGAATGAGTGGAGAAGCAGGCTATTTAAGCCCCGCTTCTCCACTTGGTCCACAGGTGTTCTCCATCTCCTTAATTGGCCTGGGCCGGGTTGCCACAGTGTGTGTGTGTGTGTGTGTGTGTTGTGTGTGTGTGTGGTGTTGTGTGTGTGTGTGTGTGTGTGTGTGTGTGTGTGTGTGTGTGTGTGTGTGTGTGTGTGTGTGTGTGTGTGTGTGTGTGTGTGTGTGTGTTGGTATTGGTGAGCGCACATTGTGTCTTTGCATGCAAGTCAGTTTGTTTGCAAGATGCTGAATCATATGTCATCCACAACAAACCCTCCCTCTAGGTGTCGTTCCTCTTGCTCTCCAGCTCATTGGTTTATACGACAACACTGTTCCTCTATGTTCCACCCAGTCTGCCAACATCCATTCAGAATCTGCATTCTGTTCATAAATCCGGTGACATGAAACAAAAACACACCTTATGTCATGGGCTGCCAGTATAACCCTCCCCGTGCCCAGCCCAGGGGGAAACGACAGTGATAAATACATCACATGCAGAATTATAGTTCCAATCCAATAACTGCGTCTGAATGTTATTAATGCGCTGGTGTTCCAGTAATTCCCTGTTGGTCTTTATGACTTTGATCCAAGAAAAAAACACAAATGGCGAATGATAAACGTCCTCCACCGACAGCGGATCAATGGTGCTGAACCACGTACCACATACTAAAGCAGGGCTTCCACCGAGCGCTGGAGTATCTGACGCATGGTCACACACACACACACACACACACACACACACACACACACACACACACACACACACACACACACACACACACACACACACACACACACACACACACACACACACACACACACACACACACACACACACACACACACAAATTCATTTTATGAGGTGCAGGATCAGTACTTTGCTTTATGTGTGTGTTTAATGTGTGTGAGTGTGTTTACTGTGTGGTGTGGGGCTGACAGGGGCGCGTAAAAATGGGAGGCAAAAGACGTAACCTTTGGAAGATATTGATAGGGCCCTCCAGGATACTGGACGGTCTGTCTGTGGAGATAAGTGATAAAACCAGAGGCAGGCAGTCCTCAGAGAGGAGTAGAAGAAGCCAACAATGTCGATGTGCGCTTGCGGGCCCACGTGTATGTCTGTGGGTGTGTGTGTGTTTATGTGTGTGTGTGCGCGGTTGTGTATGTGTGTGTCTCTGTGTGTGTGTATGTGCATGGGTGTGTGTGTGTGTGTGTGTGTGTGTGTGTGTGTGTGTGTGTGTGTGTGTGTGTGTGTGTGTGTGTGTGTGTGTGTGTGTGTGTGTGTGTGTGTGTGTGTGTGTGTGTGTGTGTGTGTGTGTGTGTGTGTGGGCGTGTGGGTGTTATAAAGGATTGCGATGAGGCTATTTATAATGATGAGGTGCCACTGGCTGAACACAGTTTATGCATAATAAAGAAGGGAAGATGCAAAGAAAGAAGGTAGGATGCAGGGATGATGAAAATGGAAGAAAAATAGAAGTAAGAAAGGAAGGAGTAAAAAGAGGGGATGATGATAACAGAGCCAAAGCTAAACCACCTCAAAATAAAAATCTGATAATGTGGCAGAATGGGGATTTTGTTTGGTCATTCTGTCCCACAAACAGGGTTAATATTATGGAAATTAAAGCCAACCAAAAAACAGCCTGAGGGAAATAAAATAGAGTGGAGGAAGAAAGTGCAGAGAAGCAGCTTGGGTAAATCGTGCTGGCCAAATCACAGATCCTACGACACCTGAATCAACAACATAGACTCCAGTCTGGCACTATCTATTTTATTGTTCTGTGCTCTATAGAACAATGTGTTGCCAAGGTTTTTTTTTCCTGTTATTCCTTTCTCTCCGCTGATAAAATATGTGACAGGATTCATAAATATGATTTCAGAACTGTCCAACTCCTATGCATTCATGTATTGGACACGATATCTCACGCCAGTCTCACTCGTGAGGGTTGGGTTTCAGTAACGTTCCTCTGTGATTCCCTGTAGCTCTACCAGGATTGCAGCGCATGCATTGTTGCACCGTAGCAAGCGCTTCTGTTATGCAGTCAGGGTATTAGCCGCCATGTTGGCTCCCTGGACTCCACCCGCCTATGGCTGCCCTTTCCACTCGGCCCGACCGCAGCTCATACATCACGGGTGAAGGCGAAACCCTGCGACAAGCCATAGCCCTGCATTTGAAAACACATTACTTTTTAAGAGCCCCTGAGAAATCTGCAGAGGGAAAAAAAAAAGAGTAATGGCAACTACCCACTTGCTGCCCTGCGTCTTGCTGCAATGTGTAGCTCCTGCTGCTGCTGTGCATTGGTGGAAGGATTGTGCGTGTGTGCGTGTGTGTGTGTGTGTGTGTGTGTGTGTGTGTGTGTGTGTGTGTGTGTGTGTGTGTGTGTGTGTGTGTGTGTGTGTGTGTGTGTGTGTGTGTGTGTGTGTGTGTGTGTGTGTGTGTGTGTGTGTGTGTGTGTGTGTGTGTGTGTGTGTGTGTGTGTGTGTGTGTGTGTGTGTGTTGAAGGATGTGGAATGGTGTTTGTTTGTGTCTGTTTGCGTGCTTATGCATTTGTGTGTTTGTGTTTGATTGCATATGTGCGTGCATCCATCCATAGTGTGTGTGTGTTGATCGGGCTATATGTGTGTGTGTGTGTGTGTTGTGTGTTGTGTGTTTGCGTTAATGGGGCATGTGTGCATGTTTGTGTATGTGTGCGTGTTTGAGTGCATATGTGTGGTCACAAATGCATAATGTGCGTGTGTGTGGGTGTGTGTGTGTTTGTGTGTGTGTATGTGTGTGTTTGTTTGTGTACGTGTGTGTGTGTGTGTGTGTGTGTGTGTGTGTGTGTGTGTGTGTGTGTGTGTGTGTGTGTGTGTGTGTGTGTGTGTGTGTGTGTGTGTGTGTGTGTGTGTGTGTGTGTGTGTGTGTGTGTGTGTGTGTGTGTATGAATGAGCATACATTTGTTCTAGAGGCTGGGCCGTGCAACAGAAGATAAAAGCAATGAGTCAAATGATTGGTTCTTTCTTCACTGCGGGGCGCCTTGTCCCATTTCCTGTCCTCTTAACTAATTAACAACAACAGTCTTGTTTCATTATGTTGTGGTTCTGATACATTCTTCAAGATTAAGCCATTGCTTCAGGTCTTATGCCGAGTGACAAGTAAGTTTTATTTATTTTTTTTGTATTTATTCACGAAATGTCACCCCTGTGATGAAAGAACTCAATAGTAAGAATAAGTGTGGCTTAATTAAGATGAAACCACAATGCATTCCCAGCCTGTACCTTATCTACTGCATTGTACAATATCATACAAATTGTAACTGTATACATTCATATAGTATTGCTCTAGCTATAGCTAGAGCAGTAATGCTAATTCATTGGCTTCTCCTCCAAAATAATGCAATATCTGTTGCCCAGCTATGCCCAAAGCAATCATTGAATTGAAATGAATACAATCTAGTATATGTAATCTCCTACAAAGGATATCAGTTATCAAAGTAAAACAGAATTATTACTTTAAGAAGAAGTGCCACATAAGTAATCACAATGCCCATCAATTTCCTATGGAAGTTGAGTCATCTCTTTTGTTTGTGATCCAATCACAGTCATTCATTATTTGGATCACAAACTGAAAACCATAATCCCATTAGTTATTAAATCTGCTAATTTAAACACAGTCCCCCAACTCAAACACAGCATCAAATAATGTGTAGCAGCTTTGATTCATTAGATTCATCAGTATTACAATTAATCAATACAGTATGCTCTTGAACGCAAAAACAAAACAAGTATGTTGAATGAATGTTAAACATAAGACAATATGTCACTCGGAATCAACAGGCTCCCTATCTGCCGTCCCAATCTGGAGCTACAATGAAAATGTCCCTCACAAAACACATATCCCCTGTGAGCTATATTAAGGAGGGCTCTATTTTGATGCTTTATCCGCACCAAAGCGTTAGATAAAAACACATTTAGTCTGCAATTCAAAACCAACAAACAACCACAACAAACAATGAGAGAATGGATGCAGAACAAAACAAACACGTTTTCTAAACGAAAGAGACAGATCACGTAATGGTAAAGCAAATGATAAGTTATATCTAAAATATGGCAACTGAAAGCGATGTGTGCAATAACATCATCCCGTTTAAGGAACCGCTTTGTGGCTGTAGTGATCGGCCTGAGGTATGTGGGAAGTATGTCTACAATTTAAGTTTAGCCAAGGCTGTTTCCCTCTCTCTCTCTCTCTCTCTCTCTACCTATCTGCGAGGAAGACGGATGGATATCATCACTCCTGGCTGAGGAAGAGACAGAGCGTGTAAAGAAGAAGTAACACAACAGGAAAGACAGGAGCAAAGAGGCAAGCGATGGCCGGAGGGGGGACTTGATAGAGTGAAAGGGGGAGTGGAGACGGCAGGGGAAGAGCGAGAACAAGCCTATAAACCCCCTGATAGCATCTGGCCGCTGCCACTCCACAACCTTGGTCCAAAACGGAACTCTACAAACATTGCCCGACAAAAAGTTGGAGGCACTTTTGTTGGGAAATAAGACAATTTAGACCGTATCCCTTAAACTTCAGTCACGAAAAAGCTCGGAAACCATTTTAAAGGTATTGATGAGAGAAGATCTTATGCTATTTTGATGTATAATTGTATGTGTTAATTATAAAGAATGTACCGTTCACATGAATATATTACTTATATATAAATGAATGCATGCTGGGAGATGCTTTGAACACATCTCAGAAGCATCCATACCTGAAGTTAGGGTGCAGTTTTAGGAATGCATTTTAATGCTGAAAGTGAGGCATGTGCTTTTAAGAGGGCATTGCTGGAGTCTACAACGGTAGTCGTAGTCCCAAATGTCATCACAAGAATACTAATGCTTGATATCTGCTATCTTGGCTGACTATCAATGACCACTTAGCAGGCACTCTTAGCCGCCTTCTGCACGGATCATATAGGCCTTTTGAGGGAGGTTTATGT
>OLKM01000437.1:208775-216275 GCA_900291075.1 Melanogrammus aeglefinus
TATATATATATATAACATATATATGTATATATATCAGTATATCAGTCTGTTTCTATTGTGAACTGACACATGCAGAAAGGTAAGGGGTTGTGGGCAGTACCTCCCTGCTGTTAGCAGGCTCTGTGCTGTAGGGTAGGCCTACCTCCATGCTGCTAGCAGGCTGTATGCTCAAAGGCAGACCTGACTCCATCCTGCGAGCAGACTGTCTGCTGTAAGCTAGGCCTACCTCCGAGGTGCTAGCAGGCTCTGTGCCTCTACAGTGAGGCCAGGTGTCGTGTGGGAGATCTGCTGAAGTAATGAAACAGCTTATTTTCTTTATTGCTGTTCCTGTAGTGTAAATATATTGTAGCACCATGCCAAACTCACTCTCTCTCTTCCTCTGAAGTCTGTTTGCAGCGATCGAGTGTGCGTCACTTGCTGCAAAGTGACTGTTTCTCTCCATTTTCTTTCTCTCACCCTCCCTCCCTCCCTCCCTCTATCTCTTTCTCTCTAAATAGTTGTTTCTCTCTAAATATCTCTTTAAATAACTCTCTCTAAGCCTCCCCCTCAGCTCGTGACAGAGCAGTGATTGACAAGGTGCAATTTCCTTGTGTGGCCGCAGATGGGGGCGTAAGAGGGAGTGTGATTAATGCATATTCCCCCTTTATATATTCATTGCTATTCCCACACGTCTATTAGAAAGACATGACTTATTCAAGTGCAGGTTCTGATTGAAGCTCCTCACATACTTGAGGTTTCTCTTCTATCCGTCTCATGCCTCTGCGCCTCTCTCTCTGTCCGTCTATAACACGTCTTCTTCCCGTACTTAAATACAACTTAATTCTCTCTCTCTCTCTCTCTCTCTCTCTCTCTCTCTCTCTCTCTCTCTCTCTCTCTCTCGTCTTTACTCTCGTCCTACTCTTCTCTCTCTCTCTTCTCTCTCTCTCTCTCTCTCTCTCTCTCTCTCTCTCTCTCTCTCTCTCTCTCTCTCTCTCTCTCTCTGTCTTTTGAGTAGCTGGCCTTACACATAAACATCCATTTGTTGTGATTCTGCCTCTTAGTGTAGGCTGGTTGCGTGAGAAGGGGAGGCTTATGATTTGTGCTATGGGGAAGATAAGAGATTTCCTTTCCACTCAATCTTCCAAAGTTTTCATGTTTTCATGTTTCATGATGGAAGTGTGTAGGGTTTTACAGTTTCTGACTCATGAACCTCAATGGATAGTTGAATATCCAAACAAAGAATCACATAAGAAATCTAAGAGTTCAAATCTTAGACATTGATATCCTCTATTGGTGCCTTGCATCCTGTTATAGAAACCCATCATATAGAGACAACTGTTATGAAAACTACTGTTATAGAAACTATTCTTATAGAAACACCCCGTTATATAAACTCATGTTACGTAAACTCCTTTTATAGAAACTTCCCTTATATAAACTCCTCTTATGGAAACTCCTACTACTATATAATCTAATTTTATGTAAACTGCCCTTATCTCACTCCTCTTATATAAACTCCTATTATGTAATCTCCTCTTATAGAAACATATATTTCCATAAGCAGTGTGAAGACTAAATAGACACTGACTTTTGTCGTTGTGGTCCGGATCCTCTGATGGAAATCGACCAATCACAGCCAGGGTGAAGCAAGTTTTTGATCTTCTTGATTTTCCCATTGGTTCAAAATGCAACGTTTTAGCCCTATAGCTGGGCAAATGGATTCGACCCATTCTCCCGTCTGTATGCAAGAACCTCTGAATGAGTAAAGGTTAGGGCACGGAGACCGGCTTTATACAGTATACGACATTCATCTGGCAACCTTTTCTTTTTCATTTGGACTTTGGGCAATTGGATTAGGATAACTTGGAATTAATTGCCGCACAGCTTGAGCAGGGTGGAGGGATTTTGTATATTTTTTTGGACAGAGGCTCTCAGAATAATTTCTGGATTTACTGTGGATGTGGATCACAACCTCTATTAAGGCTTATGTGATATCGACTGACTCTGGCAGTATTTCATTCCTCTGTTCCGTTCTGATTTCAAAGTCCTCTCCTTTCACTGCCACTGTCAGGTGGAGCTACTTGAAAAAATGTTAGAGAAAGAAAAAGAGGAAAAACAAATACATAAACAAATAAAGGTATGTTTAGATTAAGCATTAGACAGTAGATAAAATGCATGGTTGAAATAGGATAATGACTTTACAAAAATAGGTCTTTTTTTGGAAGCAAAAACCTTCCACTTCCAGCGTTCTGAGAGAATATTTGCGGATGCTGATTTAGCTCCACGGCAAATTTTAGCATCCCAGAGTTAAAAATAGTTGCCGCCACTGCATTACTGCACAGCAGAGTCAACATCACTAAGTAAGATTCTGGATGAAACACTAGCCTTGAATACAATTTGGTGCTGCAAAAAACCTTATTAGTCTCCCCTATCAGCCATCTCACCAGTGGGTAAGCCTCACGCTGCTGTGGTGAAATACAATGGCTTCATCCCCCAGAAAACCAAAAGATGATTGTGCCTTTTCATCTGTTCCCCCCTTCTCCCCCCATGGCTTTGTGTTAACGTGCACGCCATGGTGCGACTATAGATTTCCCCAGCTGATGCATTATAATGCAGACGTTAAAATCCATTCAAGTTCAACGGACAAAAGACAGCAGGTCCTCTTGCTCAACGTGTGCATGACCAAAGAGGAGCTATGGGGACAATTGATGCAACAACACCAATGGTTGATTTGAAGAGGGACGGTCTCTGCGGCAGCTGATTGTGTGTACTCACCGCGCAAAGCTGTTTGACTCTGTGGGACAAGTGTGCCCCCATTGAGTAGAGTTGAGGAGGAGCAGGTGCGTGTGTACACAGCTGTTCTCACGCGATAGCCTCTTATGCCTCTGAGCCCAAAAAGCGCGAGAGCCCTCTGGTGTGCAGGGCACACCCACATCATGCTCATGCCACTCAACACAATTGCCGTGTTCACGAGACCGTGAATGCTTGAGCACATAAGCACACCCCCCCCCCCCCCCCCCCCCACATACGCAAACACATACACGAGCATGTGAGATGCACTGGGTGTTTCACATCTAGGAGGGGGAACGCACGTGCATATGTCACACCGCCACGTACAGACGCAAGGCACAGGAGCATGCACGCACGCACATCGCATCCTTCGGTGGCCGCATCCTGTGAAGATGTATACAGCATTAAACGTAATGGAAACATCAACGCTCTAATCGTTCCCTGCCAACTCCCCTCCCACACACACACAAACACAGGCACACACACAGATACAGACACACAAACATACACACACGCAGGCACACACAAACACAAGCAAACACACACACACACGCACACACACATGCACTCCTTGCCTTCACCAGACCCAAACTCTAACTCCGCTCCTCTTTTTCTACACTCCCCTTTCTCCTACCCCTCAACTCCACACACGACCACGCCCACCCCCCTTTCCATTTTATCCCCTCATCCCCTCTTCTGTCATCCATATTCTATTCTCTTACGCTCCTCTTCTCTCATCTCATGTCCTCTCCCTTCTCTTTCCTCTATCCCCATCCTCCTCTTGCCCTGCCTCCCCCCTGGAGCAAGCGGTGGCTGCTTAAGCACCAGGAGGAGCAGTGTGTGGACCGAGAAGGAGCGTGCGAAACCGAGGAGGGGCGGTGTGGGGGAAGAGTCTGGGGGAGCAGAGAGGTGGACCGAGGGGACTGAGGAGGAGGCCCGTGTGGACCGAGGAGACTGAGGAGGAGGGCGTGTGGATTGATCGGTGTTGCACAGCCTGCTGCCGCGGTAGATGGGAGAGGATTACTGCCACTGAGGGAGGAATTAGAGAGGGATAGAAGAAGAGCAGCAAAGGCACATCTGCCATTTGCCTCCCCGGAGTTCACACTGAACTCTGGGAAATGGTGTCTGGCACCACCTGCTATTCTGTAGGCAACAGGAGACCAGGGGAGGAGAGTCACGGAGATGCCTGGGGATCGATTGTGGGCGATAAGGGAGGTTCAGTACTTATGTTGTTTAGTATCAAACACCAAGATCAATTCTTTGTCCGTGTCAAACTTAGTTGCTTGGCAATACAGTTAACTCTTAGTTTTATTCAGAGTTGCACTATCGTAATATGCTAAAATCAAAATTGAAGAACACACTATTTAAAAAGTACACATTTATTATGCGCATGAACGAACACATGCACACACGCAATAACACGCACGCCCCCAGTCTTACACCCAAACACACTCACACACACAAACACACACAATTACACACACACACGATTTTGGCTATTCTGATGTCTGGCAGCAGCCTCTATAATCCCTAAAATTTGACTTGGCTTTGAAGAAGCTTAGCTGTACTGTGCAGTGGACTCCACAACGGAGGGATTATAAGCCACAGTGATTGTCTACTAATAAGCACAGCCATGTTTACATGTCGTGAACCAAAATCATTTTGTAAACAGAATCCCAAGTCCACCTTTCACTTTGTTGGAACACAATGTTATAGCACGCTATAACATTGTGTATAACGGTATTTGTCAGAGCAGCAGAATGGCCAAAGTGCCACAGCGTGGTGAAAGTCAAGTGCTAGGTTAATTCAATGCAATCACAAAATCAGTCAATTCTAATGGTCGGGTCCTTCCTTACTGGTTTTAAAGGGTGTTAATCAGGGGACCGCTGGAGTGGTCTGAACCTGCGTGGAAACACAGCATTCTAATAAAAGCTTGCAGAACATGGCCACTGCATGCTTATCTGTAAATCATGCCTTGCCCCTTATCAGATTAATTTGGAAGCAATTTGGAGTTCCGGTGTTGATGGGGAGGAGGACCAAAGAGGGAATGATAATGAATAATGCATAAACTGGTCGAGGGAATACCTGTGGTGTGCAGGAAAGTGACTCACACACTCACACCCGCACGCTTCAGGATAATTATATAATATCATCTTATTGTGTCTGGCTCAGTGACTCTCCAAGATGAATTCCTGATGACAACAATTCCTGGTCGATGTTGAACCGATCAGAGCCATTTGAGTGATTTCTTCCTGATTTAAAGATAATTAGGATAATGGATTTATGGCTCCTGAATTCATGTGAATTAAACCTGGTCACTGTTTACTTGAAAACTGTATGACAACTTGTATTCTCTAGAAAAAAAGACATTATACATCCATATTCCAGAGATGCATCCCTGATCATGAATGATCGATTGTCAATGATTCAAATTGAATGGTAAAGTGGTTTCTTCAAGGCTCCACCTAAAGGGTTGCACCAACAGCATGATTCATGTTTGTCTCTATTGGTGGTGTGTGCCTAAGAGGGCTCTCCCTCCATCAGGACGGGTGGGAGTGTGATCTCTAGACATGTCAGCAACATGAGGGATCATCTCATGATCCTTAGCCAAGCTACGAAGAATCAAATTTGTCCCAACAGTTGTTTTCTTTGGATGGGGTATACACGGTTTCCATAGTTACTCCCTGCCACGTGACGTCAGCATGGGGTTACGGGGGTCGATCAAAGTGTTTTTGTCTTATATATATTTGTCTCTCTGTATCTCTCTTTCTCTCTCCCTTCTTTCCTCATATACATCTCAAATACTGTAGATGCATGGAACTCATTCATATGCAAACAAGCAAGACATAAGTCTGTACTTTATGTCTGGATGTGTCTGTGTGTGTGTCTGTGTGTGTGAGTGAGCGTTTCTGTGGGTGTGTGTGTGTATATCTATACATAGACTGGGATGGTAAGGCATAGGCCTACTATATGCATTGTTGCGTGTATGCAATGTGTGAGTATGTGTGTGATAAAAAAAGAGAAACAGATAGTTTGAGGTAGGCTGAGTGATTGCTGCAGCAGACTTCTGGATGGCACCAACAGCGAGCAGTTCAGTCATCTTACTGACAGATTGGAGGGAACAGCCTGTGCGCTGTTGCATTCTGGGAGGAAAACAAAAAAGGCATCCTCTTCTTGGTGTAACATCACTGCTCTGCCTCGCTACCGAACATGTCACACTGTTCATGCGTAGCAATAGCTGTCCCTGTCCTTGCATGTACGCACGCACATGAGCACACGTACACACACTCACGCACGTGCATGCAGGGACAAATAAATATGCACACACACATACGCACGCACGCACACAGACACACACACTTATTTTGCTAAACATTGATGCAGGGTAGGCCTCACATAGATTAATGTACCACTGTCTGCAAGATTTATCTTAAGCCTTGAAAATGAAAATAGGTTTCCATTGTGTTTGTGCAATTACCCACACCCTCCGAGTGCCAACATGCCCAACCAAGGTACACACACTTTTAGGAGTGGGGAAGGCCACACACATGGCCAACTGCAAGGACAAACACACAAGCCAGACAACTTTGGAAAGTTCACATGTTTAACTTCAGTATCAATAGGATAGAGACAATATTTCAGATTACTCATTTACTTCAACTTCTTTTTTACTTAAACTGTGTGAAAATTTGTATTCTCTACAACAATGCAGCACAACTTTATAGTTCACTGTAAATCAGGTGTAGGCCTACTACATTATTCAGTGTGGTTATTCGCTTGAATCTTAACAGATATGCATCATCTCATGAATAAATGTATCATGTATATTTGAGCTCAAGGATCGCCTCATATTTGAATGATCTTTACGCTCTGACGTGAACACATTGAGATGACTATACAGACGTCGTACAGCTGTGCAAAGTGACATGAGGCTAAATTTGCATATGTTGATGACTAGGACGTTTTGACGGCAAAATACATGGTTAAAACTGCAATAACGCACACATACATGTGTTGTACATGCTCTCTCTCTCTCTCTCTCTCTCTCTCTCTCTCTCTCTCTCTCTCTCTCTCTCTCTCTCTCTCTCTCTCTCTCTCTCTCTCTCTCTCTCTCTCTCTCTCTCTCTCTCTCTCTCTCTCTCTCTCTCTCTCTCTCTCTCTCTCTCTCTCTCTCTCTCTCTCTCTCTCTGGCAAATGGGATAGGGAACTTCGGCAGAATCAATGTACCAACTCAGAGTGTGACTGAGTGTTTCAACTGGACTGAGAAGGCCCATTACAGCCAGACAAGGATGAAGTTCTAGCCCTAATCCAGCCCTATCTATGTGTGTGTTTGTCTGTGTGTGTGTGTGTGTGTGTGTGTGTGTGTGTGTGTGTGTGTGTGTGTGTGTGTGTGTGTGTGTGTGTGTGTGTGTGTGTGTGTGTGTGTGTGTGTGTGTGTGTGTGTGTGTGTGTGTGTGTGTGTGTGTGTGTGTGTGTGTTTGTGTGTGTTTATGTATGTGTGTGTGTTTGTGTGTGTTTGTGTCAGTGTGCGTGCGCGTGTGTGTGTGTGTGTGTGTCTGTCTGTGTGTGGGGGGGTGTTTGTGTGTGTGTGTGTGTGGTTTGTGTCTGTGTGTGTGTGTGTGTGTGTGTGTGTGTGTGTGTGTGTGTGTGTGTGTGTGGTGTGTGTGTGTGTGTGTGTGTGTGTGTGTGTGTGTGTGTGTGTTTAGGAGTGCCAGAGAGATAAAGGGAAAG
>OLKM01000437.1:221275-223775 GCA_900291075.1 Melanogrammus aeglefinus
ATACGCTACTCACGTAACAGAAGCATAGTGTGTACTGAATGCATGTTGACGATGATACACTTCTTATAGGGGGTAACTACATTGGCACGACACCGGCTTCCTGCATCTTCTTCGCCACCTTTTTAAATAAATTGCCGTCTCTCGTTTTCCGACAGCGACAACAACATGACTATCGTCTTCTTATACTTCCGGATCACGACCCCCGGGAAAAATCTCGAGCATGCGCAGAACGCAAAATCCGATTCCACTCAATCCGATCCGTTACATGCACGCTTAATTTGATAATCGAATAATCTAGGTGTCTTAATTCGTCTATGAGTAACTCGATTTGATTTCGATTATAGTCTGACTAAGGTGTATATATGCATCTTAATAATCCAATCATAGTTTGACTAAGCCAATAATTCGACTTTCTTGAGTGTCATGTAAACATACTGAGTGTGCATTTCATTATAGTCTATGAGCCCGAGAACAAAGTTTGAATAGAAAAAATAGAAGAGCTTGTTAAGCCGCTGTGAGCCTTCTCGCGCAGGGGTTTCTCCTTCAGGAAGGCTGTGGCACATCATACCATCCGGCTAGCAGTGAAACACCACTGGACCGCATTCTGCGCCCCCATGCTAGTGGACAGGTATAAGCAGTAGTGCTCACCTCCCGGGCAGCCATGACGGAGAGTTGCTCAGAGGGTTGACGCCTTGACCCCTTGCACAGCATCACCAAAACATTATTCTGAGAACTTGGGTCTTGTTCTCCTTTTTTTTTATTGATGTTATAGTTTTAGCAACTCTGTGTCTCCCACCCTGGTGAGCCCACGCTCCCTCATTACGTGCTGTTTTGAGTGTGATTACTGTAGACGTGCATGGAGCCTTGTTAGCCTCAGCTGTATGCAGGCACACACTGAAACCTAGGGGTTATCATTCAATCACTCACCCACTGGTTCCCTGCTGAGCCTCCCAAAACTGTCTCTCCCCCTCCGCATGCCCTCTCTCCCTCTCCCCTCCACTGAGAGGCCTCATAAATAGAGCAGCGCTAGATGGGAGGGAGAGAGAGAGAGAGGGACAGAGGAGGGTAGGGAGGGAGAGGAAGCTCGGGGAGATCCTTAAAAAGAGTGAATGGAGGGAGTAAAGTAAAATTTGTTTGCTGCACTTTTAATATTAAAACAATGTGCTGCACAGAAGGGGGGGGGGAGATATAAAGAATAAACAGATCAAGTGGGAGGGAGAAGGAGTCATAGGTTCAAGCGGTTGGGATAAAAAGCATCTCTAGAATGTAAGGTAAAAGTCAGCAGGAAGCCTGGCAGCATCAACATAACTTTATAGAGCAGCCTGCGGAGGAGAACTAAGGTGCACAAGTCTTGCAAGTACCTGGCTGTTTCCCAAAGTGAAGGCTGCTGCAGGTTGCTAGAACACTTCCTTGCTAGTCGCGTCCTATGGAGATGAGCCTAGAGTGCTGCCTAGTGTTTGTAGCAGTTCAGAGTTTAGGAACGACTTGCTAGTGTGGAAGCGCTTCCACTTTTTAAATATTGCTCCAGTGTTAAATATTTTGATATTTGAATTGTTGACTTTTTTTTTTTCTTGCGAATATAGCGAAAAAAGTTTGAAAGAAATCTCACAGGTTAATTTTTGGTATTTACATGATTAATCTATAAAAAGCAATACGGCACAAAATATTTCTAAAGCGTTAAAATAACTTCACTTGTGTAAAGCAATGTGTATTGCTTTCTATACGCGATTTTGAAATATCCAGCGCAGCATGTGAACGCAAAGGATTGTGGGTATTTTGGCTCGTTCAGGATCCATCGATGCAACCTTGAAAAATCTCGGAATTCTCAAAAATAAAGGACGCGAAAAGGGCACGAATTTCTGAATGTTCTCAACATTGGAACAGTTCTTGTCGGCGTTCTATGACGTAGTGTCCTTAAAAGGGCAGCCGTTGAGCATGCTTCCTTCACATTGGGAAACAGCCCTGGTAGCTGCAGGTAATTAGCATGCAGGCTGCAGGGAGAGATGGTAAACCTAACCCTGTCTGTGTCTTTCTCCTCCCGGCCTGCCTTTTACTGTTGTATTAGATTTGAATTATTATTGTATTCATATGATAATATTTTAACTTTTTTATAATATATGTGATTTTTTCGTGTAAGATGTTTCTGGTTGGTCTGTCCTCAATTTGTTTAGGCTCATTGATTATAACCTTGATTAACCCATGCAATCATTCACAGATTCATTTAAAGAATCAATCATTCTTGTATTCATTCATTCATTTATTGATCCATTTATGCATTTGTTAGTGTATGTTCTTTTAAGGCTGAGGTTTGCTCTATGCTAAAAATCAATGCTGAACAAATGAACATGTACTGTATGTGGTGGTGGTTCAGATATTTATTAAATAGAATATGTAATATATGTAAATATCACACATAGTATTGAAAGTCTCCTTTGTGCATGCTAACTCTTCTCCCATTCATACCTTGCCCCGTATTTATGAGGAAGAGACACACGTCATT
>OLKM01000437.1:226275-232636 GCA_900291075.1 Melanogrammus aeglefinus
GTGTATAGTTGTAAAGTGTATAGTTGTAGAGTTATACAGTTGTAAAGTGCATGTAGAGTTTTAGAGTGTAGAGTTGTAAAGTGTATAGTATAGAGTTGTAGAGTGTAGAGTTGTAGAGTGTAGAGTTGCAGAGTGTAGAGTTGTATAGTGTAGATTTTTAGAGTGTAGAGTTTTAGAGTGTAGAGTTGTAAAGTCTATAGTGTAGAGTTGTAAAGTGTATAGTTGTAAAGTGTATAGTTGTAGAGTTATACAGTTGTAAAGTGCATAGTGTAGAGTTGTAAAGTGTATAGTATAGAGTTGTAGAGTGTAGAGTTGTAGAGTGTAGAGTTGCAGAGTGTAGAGTTGTAGAGTGTAGAGTTGCAGAGTGTAGAGTTGTAGAGTGTAGAGTTGTAGAGTGTAGAGTTGTAGAGTGTAGAGTTGTAGAGTGCAGAGTTGTAGAGTCTATAGTGTAGAGTTGTACAGTTGTAGAGTGCAGAGTTGTGCACCTCAAGGATGCACGCAAACCAATGGAATGCCAGATTCTCCCTCTCTACATAGTGGTGATTTACACGGGCAATGGTCGCTCCAATTCAAATGTGTGCATAATGAGCATTAGATACACTGTGAATGAATTGAACCTTATACCGATGGACAGACAAACAGAAAAGTAGATCAAGGTTTAGCTTACCTGCTTGGTTGGGTAATTCATCATGAGGTGCAAGAAAGAGAGAAAGAGAAAAATGAATTAGATTAAAACATACTTTTCAATACCATGTAAAAATTAATTTGCAACATAAAATTCATCAGGGTGTCCTTGAATGATTGTTCTTTGGAAACTGTTATGTAATATGAAGAAAGTCTACCAAACCAAAACAACAACAGTCATTATCATACACTATATGCATAAACAAATGATTACATTGGCCACATTCCTCCATAGTGCCCAAATAAAACACAGCCAACACTGAGATCATGCCTATGGATATGGGCAGATTTGCATTATGTTCCAATGTTGCATAAAGTGGAGCAACTGTTTATTGGACTGTTTTATTCATTATATTGAATAATTCATCCAGAGCTTCTACAAAGAAAACTATTACTTTGGAGAGAGATGCAGCGGGATTTCCTAAAGCACATTGGTATGCTCATGTTGGGCATATGATACTAAACATACTGCTATTACTGCTCCTACAACTACTGATAATAGTTTTACTTCTCCTGCTACTTCTACATCAGCGGATGCTTCTACTACAGCTGCTTATAATAACAACACAAATATCGACGTGCTGGTTGAAGGGTCAGAGAGATTGTGATCAATGTTAGAGGAGAATGAAACTGCAGTCACACGTCAATAGTGTTTTTCTAAGGACAAGATACATGCGAGTCACAGATATAGAGGAGAAGCAGTGAGGCAGCTGTGCATACTACGGAAATACAGAATTGTATCTCGTTGCAAGCCATGAATGAAAGGAGAACTAGAAACTTTGAACTTGGTCAAAAAACAATAGTAATAGAAAGATGTTTTAAAAAAAATACACACCTAAGTGATTAAGGAATTTCTACTAAGCCTTAATTACTAAGCCACTAGGTCAAATTAGCAAAAGTATCCAACTCAATAGTATTTATATTACAGCAAAGATAATCCCGCTATAACAAACAAGCACCAGAATGAACCTAACTCAAAGCTTGTGGTCCAATGTAAGGGGGTAAAATGTCTGCCATGGCTTGTGCCCGAGATTCAAACTTGGTGAGAGAACACAAAAAAAGGACAATGTGTCATTTGCATAATCTTCACTTTGCAGAAAGAGTGAGCGAGAAAGAGTCTGGGGGAAGGTATAATAAGCTAGACAAAGCCTTCATTGAAGATACAGTATTGAGTGGTAGCCGGGCATATGTAAACGACTCCCGGCGAGGCTATACACCATTTCACAGCAGGAGTCAAAAAACCTGCATTCTGCTCAATTAGGCGTTCACTGTTATTCTGTGCATGGGGGGCGTCGCACAGCCTGCAGTTGGCATCCCTGCAGATGTAAACAGAACAACACACCGCCCATTTGAAATGTTTACCCACTCACTGAATAGGGTTTAAGGAAGCTCCTTGATTCACCACGCACCTCCACAAGTGCTTACACCGGGGAAAGTGCTCTTGATGAAACCTTTATAGTCTACACTTAAACAAGTAAGTAAGGATGCTCTTGCAACATTTTCAAAGCAAGGATTCTGAAATGTTTGGTTCAAAGTACGGGCAAATCTTCATTGTTTTCTTCGTGTTAAGAATGTATTGTGATCTTAAGAGACGCTATCCTTCAAGTGTCGGCCAACTGCACTCTCCTTGTTGATTGGTCTTTTGTGAGATTCTTCAGCGTGTTCTGCTATTATGTTATTTTTTGTGGACATGCTTCTGCCTCTTTGTCTGCTTTGAGCAGCCCAGAGGACCATCCCCAGTGGTCCTGATCATTTTACCCACCAGGGAGGGCTTAGCAAAATGGGAACAAATTGGCTACGCACTTGCTCAAATCAAGATTTCTCGATGGCAACATAGGATTAAGAAGGGGTTCAGTCTCCATGTTCCCACCATCTCCAATATATATTCCCGAAATAAATAACGTTTTCTTGAATCTTGAATCAAAATAACTTTTTAAAAAAACAAGGAAAAGTAGAATTTGTGAAATAGCTCCCGTTTGACAAAAAAAATAATGTCGAGGAAGAATAAGACATTAACTGAGAAAAATTAACTGCGTTAAACATTGCTATGAGAGAATGGATGGTTTTTCATTAGCGATGGGTATCGTTTGGTTTGCATGCACGGCCTCTGGATGTGGGCTACGAGTGCAGTGTAATCTGAGTTTTCTGCATCTAAATTCCAGATCAAAAAGTCCTACTGCCATCCTTAAGGCTGCTGCACTCGATTCCCCGAGCTTGCCGCCCGGCGATGCCCTCAGACAGATAAGCAGCGGATTACCATCACCCCCAAGCCATCTCATCTCACCATGTCAACAGGGGGGTTGAAATAGGCATTCTTGGTGGCAGAGTGGGCGGGAACTCAGCGCAGGCTTTGGAGACGGTAATCAATTCCAGACAATGTCTTTGTCAGAAAACAATATTTATTTTTGCTGCTGTTGCTCTCGCTCTCTGGACTGTTAAATTGCACACACAGCTCATAGGTAGTCAGAGAACCGGAATAACATTATGGTAGACCGGAAAATCTGTAAAAATCATGACCATCTCTCAGCCTAGAACAATTTGATGTTTAACCACATTCACCCACAGGACTTGACATTCTCTCACAAAAACAAACTAAAAAGAAGACATTGGACGCAAAGACTTATTTCTACCTTCTACTTTATAGTGTTTGGTTATTTTCTCTTTTTTATAGGTCCACTTTTCTGACAGGGACTCAACAAATCAATGGTTGATGGATGGTGTTTGAGAGTAGGCAGAAGTAGTGCTCAATAATGTCTTTCCAGTACAATTATGATCAACATGATATCGCTAGTCCATAGTTTTCCCATTTTCTCAAAACAACACTGTGCTAGCTTGGATAAGCATGAATCCATATTTGCCAAATCAGTTACACTTTCAAACCTTGTCGAAGTACTTATGTAAAAACATGTAACCAAGCGACTACAAAATCAATAAAATCACAGCTTGTTTCAGGTACTTAAAAAAGTAGGGGATAGAATTCTAGAAATGCACGGCCTTATCATTGGTTAACAGGTGAGAAAAATATCAAACGGCATATGATATGTGCAATTAGCTATGACAGCATCGGTCAAAGATTAAATAAGAAATAAGCTTTGGTTGCTGCAATAATTAACAGCCTGTGATGAAGTTGATGCTGTGCTCAAGATTTGAAGGGTTCAGCTCAGTTGCTGCTGTGTCATTTGGACGGCTTGTTCTCTACCCCTAAGGGCAGCCAGAAAGAGAGGATGTTGCAACTCCCTGAAATCAATGGAGAGAAACTCAGGAAAGAGTTTCCATTGGCACACACACACACACACACACACTTACACACCACACCACACACACCACACCACTACACACTACTATCACTACACACTGACCACACACACACACACACACACACACACACACACACACACACAACATTCCACTGCACAAAACACACACACCACAACAACACACACACACACACACACCACCTACAACACACACCACACATCACACACACACACACACACATCACTACACACACACACAGCACACACCACACACACACAACACTACAAAGCATAGTTAGTGGTAGAGAATGCTCCTGCGTCGCAGATGTCTGAACACTCCTCATGCGTATGTGGTAGTGGATGTATTTGTGGTACATTCGTCTCATACCTCTCTTCATATAGGCCTCTCAGCGATCCTTGCGCTGTAGTGCTAACCTCTGCTTTCCCACGTGGCTTCCCCGTTAAAGCATGCCGGCTTGTTCATGCATTTCACCTCCAGCCATGCTCTTGATTCTCCTCGCCTGTCTCTCTCTCCAGCCCTCCTCTCTTATCTTGCTGATTGGGGTTGGATGGGATGAGTTGAAAAAATGCAGACGTAAGCAGTTATTTGCCCCAGTATGAACACACAGACTCAGACACACAGACACAGAGACACACGGTCCACAATGACACACCACACCACACACTACACACACACACAACACACACACCACACACACACACACACACTACACACACTACACACACCACACACACAACACTACACACACTACACACAAAAAACACACAAATCACTTCACACACACACACACATCACACACACACACCAGACGACCACAGTACACAGTATGACAGACAACACGATCGCACACACGCCACACCACACACACACACAACACAACACAAAAACAATACCAACACCAAAAACAACAAACCATACACACTACATCACTTCAACCAGACACACACCACTACAGACCACATGCCACACAC
Organism: Melanogrammus aeglefinus; assembly: GCA_900291075.1. Taxonomy (NCBI): domain Eukaryota; kingdom Metazoa; phylum Chordata; class Actinopteri; order Gadiformes; family Gadidae; genus Melanogrammus; species Melanogrammus aeglefinus. Next base: position 231,210 of record OLKM01000437.1, read on the forward strand.
AATCACAGATCCACACAACACTACAAACGTTTTCTTTAATCCTTTTCAACAATGGGGTCATCGGTAAACTATTCTACATGGATGAATGATGTAATAACGATTTAATGTAAATGTGTGTGTCTGTGTGGGTGAGTGTGCGTGTGCATGTGTGTGGGCAGTGGGGGATGACGACATTGTTCCACATTCCTTCTTTCCTTCCTTGCTTTCCGCATTCTTTCCGACAGTTGTGTGTCCGTCTCGCCCCCCCCTTCTTCCCTTTTCCCACCCATAGCTTCTTTCCTAGCTCTCTTCTCTCCCGTCATTCCGTCCTTCCTCCCAACGTCTCTCATTCTTTCACTCTCGACCTTCCTTTTTCTCTCCCTGTTGCTCCTTGGCTCGCTGGCTTAGCCAGTCCTGCTTCACTTTAATTGCTTTGTGAGTCACCTAATTCCTCCGAGGGAAGAGGGAACCAGAGTGTGATGGAGGCAGATGGAGATGAGGAAGGAGGAGGATGGAGGAGGCGGTAGGATGGAGGAGGAGTGGGTTTAGCTCTTTCTTTCTGGTTTTGCTGCCTATGGAGGACAATTAGAGATGTATCGTTATTTGCGTCATGAGTGGACATAATGTAAATTAGTACCAAATGTGCACGCTGTGTGTACCTCTCCTACTAGTGCTCCTGCTCGCTTATCCAATCTGCATTCTACCGTCTAGCCGCTCTGCCCTGCCCGAGCACGCCTCGGCACTGCATCCTTCTCGCGCATTCACAACCACAAGTCGATCGCTGTTATGTGTGTGTGCTTTATGTTTTCGTGCGACATACAGCATATAATAAACTGATAAGGGTGATGTGTGTGTGTCCTGTGTGTGTGGTGTGTGTGTGCTGTGCCTGTTGTGTAGTGTATTTGTGTGTGTTGTGTTGTATGTGTGTGTGTGTGCCAGTGCTGTTAGTGTGTGTGTGGTGTGTGTGTGTGTGTGAGATGTGTGTGGTTGTGTGTGTGTGGTGTGGTGTGTGTCGTGTGTAAGTGTTGTGTGTGAGAATGCATGTTGATTGTGTTGTGTTGTGCGTTGTGATTGCCTGCTTATTTGCATCCTCATGTACCACATTTGAATTAATTCTCCCTATTTGCTTTATATTCAAACAGAATTGCTCTCCACTTTCATGCAAAGGCTGTGGGAGGCCTGCAGAAGGACGCTTGCAATTCCTCTACGGTTAGAGTTGGGGAATGGAGCGAGGCTGGCATATGGGAGAAAATCTGTGTGATGGGATTTCTATCATTCTATCTTGAAAAGCCGCTCTCCACCTTCTTACTGGCTTCATTTCTGCGCTCTCGCTCCGATCATTCCTTCCTTGATGAGGAGTCATTGTCCCAGTTGGATTATGGATATATCAGTAATATAAATGCATGTCACGAGGATGTGCACCCTATTCAGTCAATTTCCTTTGAGAG